>VOQJ01048142.1:63537-75211 GCA_015052665.1 Apistogramma diplotaenia | reverse complement strand
CAACGCCCCATTTTTTGTTTTAAAAGGGAGAAAGGGGGGGGGGGGGGGGGGGGGGTCGTAAAGTAGACAAACAGGAATTGGGGGAGTGAGGGATGACCAGAAGAGAAGGAGGCTGTTCCAGATTTGCAATGATTACATGGTGACTCATAGGTCAAGGACTGTAAATGTGATTTTTTTCTTTCATTTGAGGACTGAATCACACACTACTTACGGAGTACTCCCCGAGAGTAGGGGCAAGACTGAAGCAAAGTAGCTCTCTTTGGAATCAGAGGAGGTTTGTGGGGCTGTGGCTGATGATCACTGTGGTGTATCGCAAGTGAGGAGCTGAAGCTGGAGCCAAGCTGGTATTTGGGATCACAATGATGACGCAGAATTGTAATCTGGTTGTTGAAAATCTCTCATCTGCCGCATGGCCGGGATGTATTGTGAAAGCTGTTGTCAGCAGTGCTCTGGCTTATCTCTTGATCAGGTTACAAGATGACTTGGGAGCTGGGGTGAATATGCTCTCCTCCTTTTGACCCTGTCACTTTTTCCTCTACAAGTCTAAGTTACATGCAGTAATAAAAACTGCTATGGTTACATTACAGACCTCAACAAAGAAAAGAGACAAAATGCCAGCAATACAATAGTAAACAAACAGTATTATGAGAATGATCAAAAGCTAATGAAAAAGCAGTGGAAATATGTTTGAATGTATTGGCAGATATCTGGCACATGCTTTAGGTGTCAAAGCAAAGGGATAATACAAACAGTAAGATGGCACTGAGTGCATGGTGAGGACCAAGCTCACTGCACTACATAGAGACAGACAGAGGTTAACCGGTAGATAATGTCTTTGTTGGACACCAGCCAGGTGTTCTGGATTACAGCCAATCATACTCGGCTCCATCTAGAGGAATCCCTACAAAGCGCACAGCCTCGAGTTGAAAAAATTCTCATAAATTTGAGATGACCTTTTAATGGATTCTTGGTGAAGTCTGTGAGTCGATTGAAAATTTAGCAACACCTCTGTTCTTTCTCCCGGTAGCTCCCAGTTACTTTGCCTTAAACTTACATGCCTGACTCCCAACAGGCATTCCTCACATTGTGGAAAGATAATGTCAAGGCCATTAAAGTGTTAGATGTATGTGTGTGTAGTCTGTGTGAGTGTCTTGCAGCTGGGGAAGCCATATTATACAATGTCACATGCAGTCATCGACCAACCATAAACAGCCCTTTGCATTTCTCAGTCATCTACTAAATACATTCAGCTGACCACAGATTTATTGATTCAGTTTAACAGCTCTGAAACCAGATGACAATTGAAACTGTATAAACCGCAAACTCCAGCAGGATTCCATCTTTTGCCTTATAGTAAGCTCTCTAGCACACAGACACACACACACACACACACACGTGTACACACACTTCAGTAATAGCAGGTGTGTTTCCTTCATCACACAGCTGCACACCAGAGCTGGTGTGAGGTAAAGCACATGCTGTGACTATAGTGTGTGTGTGTCTGTGTGTGTGTGTGTGTGAAGCAGGCAGACAGGGAGAAAGAATTTAGACAAATTTAGATAAACAGTGACGGGCAGCAGCAGGGAGAAGGAGAACTTGTGAGAAAAAAAAAAGAGCAAGCGGTTTTCTGATTGGCAGAACCTAAAGAGGGCACAAGTGTTTTTTAGGAGGACGTTCAAACGCTGCTGGGAAAAAGGAATGGAAGAAAAACGAGTTTGGTAAAAAAGTGGAAACTGTGCAGTGGTGAGAAAGTTAAAACATTTTAGTGGAGCAAAGGGTTCTGATCTTTTCTCTCCTGGGGGCGTTGTGTTGGAAGCCTTTCTCATCAGTCTGGGCAGGAATCATTTGTCCCTCTAACCTTCTCATCCCTCCTCTTTTTTTCCCTCTGCCTTAGTGCACTGCAACAAGCGCGACGCGATGACTACAGGTTGAGAAGTGAGTGAGGCAAAGGGAGACAGAGATCGAGGAGAGGAGAGACTGAGACACACCTCACACATTGGAGTTTGGAGTCACTGTGCAGCCCAGAACGGTGAGTGGAGGAGACAATATTTTACCTAATGCTGAGCTTTCCTAGCATGTGTGCATGTGTATTTGTGTGTCCATATGTAAACACAGGTAAGAGTGTGACTATGATTATGGCTGCACTGGAATTGGAAAAGCCGGTTCATGCTGTGGATTGAGTAGAGTTTTCTGACTCCACCTTATCGTTAGAGAGGGCAGTTATTTATATTGAATGTGTAAACCATCCTCATGTTAGTCATCAGACTGTAAAGTGTCTGACAGCGTTTTCTTCCTGAGACTAGAGTTTGGTGTGTGTATGAATCACCAGGTGAACCAGGTCAAAAGACAATTTTGGAAAGTTTCTGCAGGTGTGTGCAAGTGCACTGAGTGCAATTGTTTCGTTTTGATTCAGCTTGGACTTTGTTAGATCTGCCATAAAACCTGTTTCAGCAGTGGACACCTAGTAAACGACAGCAAAAAAGAGTCAAGACCTCATCTGGCCACAACATGGGCTGCATGTTCATGTTGCTGTCACATCATAAAAGGAATTAAGCAATTTTTTAAATGTTTGTATGTTTAACAGACCTCAGATGTTCTGATAGCAATGAGAAGCAGAAACGTAAGACTGCCTGTGTACAATGCAAGTATGCATTCATTATATTTTAACACCAAAATGTAGCAGAAAAGCAGCTACAGCGGTAATCCTGCCCATACCTGTTTGTTTACTCTCCGCTTCTGCAGGCACCTCTTTTAGACATCTCAAGCATTTCTTTTTCTTCTTTGCCTCTCATGCACCTTCAGATTGATTCATCTTTGTATTGTGGTTATCTTGATTTGCTCTCAGCCCACTGGTGACTGCTCTGAGCTGAGAGCTTCCAGGGTGTGGCGATGAACCTAATGGTGGGGTTAAGGTAGAGCACAGAGAAAGGTCACTGGAATTTTTGGGATTTTTTTTGCAGCACTACTTCCAAAGTGAATCCACCCAGCCCCCAACTTGCATGCCCCTAACTAAACTGTGTTCCCTACTAAACGTGCACCAGCCACTCCACCTCCCCTCCCTTTTATCCCCACACCTACTTTATCCTCCCCTGCTCCGCAAGTAGAACCTGCTCAGTCATGCCAGTCTGCCTCCTTGTGCCAGCCTAACTACCACACTCATTTAAAAGGTGGAAAACTCATCCTCACTGCTGCCAGGTGTGGCATTCCCCCTGTAAGTGTAATGCTCTATTTTACCAGGTGTGCCATCATAATGTCTGAGTGAAGGAGACAGTTATATTTTGGGTTCTGGCCTGGGGAGCTTTTGTTTTAGCGATGAACAACACAAGTCCAGCAATGCTGATCTGAAATTTTGTTGTGATATGTGTACTTATTACATGATTTCTGTCCAATGCTTTCACCACTGAAGATTATTACCTTAGGCTACTATGTTCCTCTTCCAAGGGAAATGGGAAGTCTGTTTGTGTGTCTGTGTGTGTTCTGTGAGACAGCCTGAGCAGCAGCAAGGCTATAAAATGTTGTATTTCTGCAATTATGAGAACATAAAATGTGCTGCGCGTGTCATGCATGCAAGCGTGCTTGCTAATGCACAGCACCGTTTTTGAAATCTTCTTACTTCTTACTGCCATCTTACTCCCAAGCATCCATAAGACTTTATTTACCACACACCCACCATTTACAGTGACATGGAAAGAAGGCTATGGAAGCAAATGCAGTAATCGCTAGATAAAATTGTCTATCAGCAATCAGAATCATGTTCACGATACCGAGGGACAAAGCAGGTATTCCTTTAAAAGTTTTTATAAGAGCAGTGATTGATTTATGAGGTCGGAGGCGGCAGTGAGGTCAGGAATCCAGGTGTACAAGGATGCACATGCATAATCCACCGAGAACAACAGAATGGACGAGTGATGTTTGACACGAAGTTGGTGCACACTGAAAATATTGGCTGAGTGAAACAAAATAAAAAAAAGATAAAGGTGTCATTGATAGCCAAGGGAATAAAACCCCCAGGCTGTTCACAAAAGGAGTGGTGCAGATGGAAAGAGAAGGGTGTGTCGGGAGAGGGAGGCAGCGCAGAAGTGTGAAGAGTCACAGTCCAGCTGTATGACAGACCTGCTGTGTAGAGCTCTTGAAAGACATAGAAAATGATACAGGAATAAAAACCATATCAGCGCTGCAGACCTTTTACCTCAGATTACCTCTCCCCTTTTTGCCCCTCCCCCTGGGATGCCCCTTCCATCCATATCCCTGGATATCCTCTGTGGGCTGGCAGTGGGGTGTTTTTCACTAGCCAGTTAGACCCTCTAAAGCTGGGCATATTTCTGAAACAATCTTATGCCCTTTTTTTTAAAAAACAAACAAATCTAGGCTCTCTTTAACCTCTGCTTATAGTACAGCCTTCTTTTCCACTTTGGCTTCCTATCAAAGCTCATCCAATGACCTCCTAACGCGGTATGTAATTAAATCACATCCAGAAGTCTTTTTTTCAAACTGCCAGTGGAAATCGGATTAGTTTTTAATTTGAAAGGCAGCTCAATTTAAAGAAAATCTTCTTGGCAAGAATCAGCCTCTTGAATTTGTATGTACATGTAGAGATGTACAGTATGCACAGAGCAAGATACACAGTGCATTCTCACTAAATGGAAAAGCCAACACATGCAAGCCCTCGCTTGCGCTCTTGCATATATTAATTCAGGCAAAGATATCGCAATATGCCCTTAGAGGTGAAAATTGTCAAACATTAAATAAAACCTCAGCAAATTAAGAAAAGAGAGAAAAATACTATTTTACATTATCACAGTATTTTTTTTACTGTGAAGTATGCAAAGAGACATATTGTGGGTAGACCCTGACAAGCTGATGCAGGGTAATCAGGCTTCTAGCCAGCGTTTGATTGCTCAGTGTTGCGCCTTGCTGAGGCGCCCTTGCACTGGGCTGAGGATTTCATCGATTAGCATTAGCATGCTAATGCTAACAACCCGCACGCACATGCAGTGCTGAAATTTTTTTCTGGCTAGAATCCTGGTAATACAGTTACTTTGAAAGATTAGCAGACAAAATATGAGAAATATATTTTTATGAACAAAATTTAAAATTGATCTAGCCCTGTATACACTATATATAGACACGTGCTGGCTGTGCCTTCACTTGTGTGTCTTGGGCTCCAGCTGAAAGGTTCTAAGATGCTGCCTTTGAATGTTTGCTGCTGTGTTTGTCTCTGACAGACATCACTGCATCAAGCCCCCGTGGGCCAAATAAAGTGCCAGTAAACTGTAAAAAGAAAGAGAAATAAATGGGTTTAAAGCCCACAGACATAGCTGGCATGCTGCCAAATCATCAGTAAACACTGCAAAATCTTATGTAGGTAGTTGCAGAGCATTTCCTCTCAGATAAGTGTCTCATCTGCTCAGCCAGAGCAAAATACCTGGAGCTGTTTCCATTGGTCCATTCAGCAAGCATTTATATAAACAGTTTACTAGCTTCATTTTTTACATGCTGTTAATGGCAGTCCCAGCTTTTATCAGTTAACATTTGGTCTTAAACGAGCTATAGTTGACCAAAGTGTTCAAGGAATGTTCCTTTTTCTAACCAGCCTGACTTTCTTTCCATTTTTTCTCATGGCCTCTTTCTCATCTTCTCATAAATCTCCACCGAAAAAATTTGTTTGAAGGTGTTTAATGTGTTATTGCTTAGGTTTATTTAGGAGTATATTTCACTGGAACTGCAATGATACGCAGTTTTATTTGGTCCTTTAATATGCTGGTTACTTTTGCACGGAATGATTTAAGAGAGAAAGCTTTCCTTTTTCACATATTATTTTCAGTTTTTAGTCACAGTTTGGTTAGATTTAGGCCAAAAAAAAGTAGTTGGTTAGGTTTGGGAAAAGAGCATGGTTTGGGTTAAAATAGACCCCTTCAGCAATGCTAACCCTAACCACGTCTTAGAAAGCCTGTCTGGCAGAAAGCTGTGAGGGCAAACCTCTCCCATGTGTATTTCAGGGTTAGTTTTATGTATTCAGCCCATGTCCATTTGAGTTCAGATTATAAATATGTTTATTTTTCCCACATGCTTATATTTATTGATAGTATGGTTTCAGGGCCACTGAATAATTAAATTTTTAACAAATACAGAAAAGTATTTTTAAATATTGTGCGCTGTAGGTGTCATGGAAACATTTTCAGGTATGCAGGCACCTCAGCCTTTCAGCCTGAGGCACTAAACTATCAGCTGTACCTCGCAAACCCATTTCAGGACCAAGGGCGTGGGTGTGGAGATAATAATCTGCCATGATTTTAGTGCTGTTTTCAGACACCTAATTTAATGAACTAAATTCCTGCCTAAAGCTTTAGCCACTGCACTTCTTCTACCGGTTTTGGTTTAGCCTTTTCTTTCTTTGAATAAGTAGAATCCTCACACAGTTCATTTTGAAGCACAGAGTGAGCTATTCAAAGAGATCCAGATTGCATCCAGATTGCATAAATGGTATCACTTCACCTGATTTGTAAGCAGTTCTGGTGAGATAATAAAAGGAGGTTTTAGTAAGGATGCCAACTGTGTAAATATACAGAGAAAGGAAAGGACACACACACACACACACAGACAGTAAGTTACAACATCACATGTTACTGCACAAAGACAGACACATGTCCATATGTCAGAGTATGACGCTGCCTGGGAGAGCACTTTCCATTGAACTCTTTATTTAGAATTAAGACAATGGGCACATGCGTCTACATGTGTTAGCAGTCTAAGCAGAGATGAAACATGACACATGAGAGGAAAATCAACCAATTTCAAATCCTGAACATCACTTGTTGCTTGCAGTCATCCACGACTACACTCCGCTTACACTCCAAAAATGATGCAGAGGACTGAGCCCAGGAAGGGCACACAGTGGTGTGACACTGGTGTGCTCAGAGATTAATATGACTTGCATTTCCTTCCATGTTTAAGAGTGCAAATGTGTGGGTGTGTGGATCTGCGGTTGCACGTTTGTGGCTGCATCTGTGAGGTTATGCATGTCTCAATAGTAAAAGTCTTGAACTGCTTGTGGTCACGGACCTGTGGCCTCATAGAACAGATAAAGTCAGATACTCACACACACACACACACACACACACACACACACACACACACACATGACTCAGAACACCTAACGGGATTCCCAGTGGTAGGGAATTGAATATGTCAAGAAAACCGCACATCTGTACATTCCCAGACTCTGAGAGTGGGATTAGATTAACAAGGTGGAATACTTGCATCTGTAGGCGGTGGTTGTGTGCTTGTCTGATTACTTCTGTGTGTTTATCTGTGTCTGCGCATGAATATGGGTCATGCAACTCATGCCAGCTCAAGGTGTGTGGGAAGGAAGACTCATTTTGGCTGCACTTTTATAAGTCTGTGTGAATATTTTCTGGTAAGCCTGAATGATTTAGCACTTTAAGGCTACGTAAATGGCTCTTTTTACTACATGCCCATTATAGCTAATTGTGCCACATATGGAAATGCACAATATACTGCATGTCACTTGATATAGTGGCCCAGTCTGCACGGTGGGCATATGCTGTGCTTCACTTCAGCACTGCCCTGAGTATACTGTATGCGTAAGTAAAAATGACCTGTATCTGAATAACAAAATGCCATCTGTTGAACACACTGATGGAGCCAGCAGTGTCATGTAGCTTCCCTCCCACAGAATCTTTTTTGAATGTATCTGCTTGGAAACGTTTTGGCAGCCCCTCACTGGTTAAAACCTCCCTTTAAAGGGATTTCTTCATTTAGGAGTTTACTGGGCCAAGAATGCATTACTCACACCCGTGCAGTGTTAGAATACTGTTATCAGATCACTAATACCACTGTATCTCTTCCACTGTGTGATATGCATGTGTTTAATTTTTTACTTGGCATTTAATGTGACAGCTAAAGAGCGGATGTGATGGATTAGATATGGACAGAGTGTCAACACAGGCTGAGTGGGATTTTTTTATATCTGCATGTCTGTGCTTGGTATCAATTTGTCTCCTGAAGTGAATTTTGTACATGGTCAGTGGCTGCTGAATATGTGCTGTAAATGTAGAAATTATACTACACTTGCCTTCTGTTGCATTGGGATTACTGTCATTGTGATTTTGGGTGGTATTCTAGTAAGATTCAATATCCCCCACAACTTAATACAGTTTTGGAGCAACAATGGCTACAGTGTAACTTAAATTAGCATCCATCCATCCATTTTATACTGCTTATCCAAGTCAGGGTCAAGTCAGGGTCATGTGGGGCCGGAGCCTGTCACAGCTGCCATAGGGCAAAAGGCAGGATGCACCACGGGCAGGTCGCCAGTCTGTCACAGGACGAGCATTCATATTCACACCTACTAATCTAACCACACTAACTGCATGTCTTTGGACTGAATTAAAACCCGGGACCTTTGTGCTGTGAGGGTTTGACACAACAAATATGAATTTTTATTGGTGTATCTTTTTAGCGCGTTGTGGGAAAAGTGTGGGAAAATGCCAAAAATGGTCAGCTTGAGGGTTCACATCGTCAGTGAGTGATGTCAAGTTATGTCCATCAGAGGCTTTACCCGTGCTTCTCAGGCTGTATGAGATTGAGAGGAGTAATATAATGTGGAAAGGCCACTACGGTTTAATTGAGCTGCAACATCTTAAAGATTATTCTAAAATATACTGGTAGACAGCAAAAGGACGAGGCTAAAACATGCAGCTTGGTGGCCGAGTTCTGCAGTCTGGAGCTGATTAATGGGTTTTTGGTTGGAAGAGGCTGTTTATAAATAGGCGATAGGATCGAAGAGTTGATAAAGAGATAAAATTTTATTTCCAAGATGCTAAAAACACAACTGCACAAGCTTTGTGATGTACTGCTCAAAGCATGAGATCGTATCAGACCAACAAAGAGGAGAAGAGCAGCAGATCGGGATGGGCTGGGGGGACTAAGTAAGCAGTGATGTGCTGAGGGAGGAAAGAGGAGCAGGATGCCACCATCTGTTAGCCACATGCACACCCCACAGCAGTAACATAAATCTCAACCACACTCAGCAATGCAAAGCTACATTTTGCCAGGCTAAACGTGCACTGGCTAGCTGCTTCAAGAGAAATGTGCAACTCAGGCATCACAAAGGCGTAGGATATAGATTCATTATACTGCAATAAAAGGCGAGCTTAAATTTAAGTTGAAACACCGTGGATAGACCAAGACACTAAATTGATCTGGGACAAGTTTGAGAAATATACTGGAAAACTTTTCCCCAGTTGGGAATTTTAAAATTGATGGGATGCTGTAAACCCGAGTCGCCAGCATTGTAGAGACTTAAGTCAGACTTAGTAGAACAGTTGCATATTATTTGAAATATACTACTGCCATAGCGGATCCATAAATTACAGCTCCTAACTATTGGCTAGAAATTTGTAGGAAAAATACTGTGGCTAAGTAATGGTTGATTTAAAAGTTGTTTATAAAGGAAACATTTTTCTGTTCTTCTGGTGTGGTCCCTTGGCCCTCCACTACACTAGGAATAGTAGATGTGCAAATACACAGGGCACTCTCACACAAACACACAGTTACAGGTCACCAGGGTTAATGGCAAGCTCAAGCAGGGGAATGTGTGGATGAGTTGGGCGTTACTTTGTATTTCAGATGAGCTGGAACTTACAACGTTGATTCTTCCCACCGCCCTTGTTTATGACGGTGTGTCCTCTACTACAATGGCAGCGTCACAATGAGTTAGATGTGTGCATCAGGCACATAACTGGGGTCTGTAGCATTGTCGTGTTGTTGCAGGTGAAATAGCTTGATTGGAAGAATATTGCCCATCAAACCTAGAGTGTTTCTTTTTTTTGGTGAATAAAACTTGGTTAAACATAGAAGTTTGAACACGGGACCAACTGTCACCGTGCTGGCGAGATCATCAACAACAATCAAAAAGCCGAAGGTTGCTGACTTGGGGTTCCAATATGAAGTGAATTTTATTCTGTAAAATGTCTCCTGCATGTTTGTGTATTTAAGGTTTTGCACCCTGTTAAAAGAACTATAGGAAGTGACGGAAATCCAGTCTTAAAAAAGTCTTTTCCATCTTTCGGATACAGACACATTTTTTTGGCTTTTTTGGTCTGATTTCATGGAACTTTAGATCGATCGAAATCATCACTGGTGAAGAAATGATATAATAACATAGTGGTCAGAGATGAGTCACCACTAATTTCATGTTCCCTTTCAAACCCACTGTTCAATTGTACTGTTCAAGACCTGCAGGCAAACTGAGCCCAGCCAGTAAGAAAGCCCAGTCCTGACATCACACTCATGCACTGTGACAGTGGGATGGGGGAAAATGCTCCAGAAAAAACATTTAAGTAACAGCAGCAAAAGCGAGAGTTTAACTCTTGTTATAACATTCGCCGAGCAGTGATCAGCAGAACTGGTGAGAAAGTGGCATCCAGTCAAGAGGTCTTGCTTACTAGGCAGGAACACAGTGACACTCTACGGTTACTTTAGGATAAGGAAACCATAAAATACCCACAGTCCTGCAGAGCACCACTGCTGTACGTCCTTCATCAGTCCTTCATCAGCATGCGTCTTCTATTAACCTACAAATGCCAAAGCCAAAGTTTCAACTAGCTTTATCTTGTGCATATGAAGTAGATGAGGCAGTGGTATTCAGAATATAACTGAAAACTATGGGGACTGCTGCACAGGGACTGTGGGTCTGATGTACTGTTCCAGTAACATGGGTGAGGCTGCTGATTAATTTCCAGTATTCCACGTACATTAACAAAATGACCAGCTGGTGAAAGCATGGCCATGCAAGGTTACTCATCGTCCAGCTGGCTGTGCTCCAACAGCAAAGCCAGTCAGCTGCCCGGTGGACAATTAATCCATGTTTTAGCTCTCCGCTGCTTATGTTGCACAGATGTTATAAGTGGAATTCTTTCTCAATACTATAGAAATTAATGATTTTGAGTATCATCAGGATGGGCTGATGATTTAGCCCATCACGTCCTCAGTCAGTTGCTGCAGGACAGCGACAGCTATGACTTCCTGAATCTCAACTACTGACATTGTTGCCAAGCCAGACTAATGACATCTGGAGTATACTTCTGAAGTTGCATGATGTTGCTAAAATTAGGTTCTTCAGAAACCCAGAAGTCATGTTATAATAAGACGTATTCTCTTAAAAACTATATGTGGTTCTTTAAATATGTACTGTCCAGCTAGTTTAATCTGCTCCAGATATTTTAGGTGCCTGCCTAGTAGCAACATATTGCTACTGGGGGGGTCTAAGGGGTTTTTCAAATTTAATATCACTTGGTGACATATAAAAGATAAATAGAGTGTGTAAATGCAAAAATGTGTAAATCTATGCTGGTCTGTACGTAAAATTAAACTAACCATGGGAGGAATGAAAGGAACAACACAAAGAACACATTTCTCCCTGCCATATAAAATAAGCTGTTCATTAAGCATTTCAAAACATGATCAAAAGAAAGTTAATGAAAGACAAGTGTCATACTGCAACTGGCCATCCTGTGTGTCTGCCTCACAAAAAAGCATAAAACTTGTTCATCTTCCTTCACTCTGTCTTTTTTTTTTTCTCTTCTACTTCTCCCTTTCATCTTCAGCCAGACGCTTTTGGACATGTAAGACGTAAAAAAAAAAAAAAAAA
>VOQJ01048142.1:36942-51078 GCA_015052665.1 Apistogramma diplotaenia | reverse complement strand
TAATAATAATAATAATGGGAGGGGACAATAATGGTAAACACTGCGTTGCTCATGTCTGCAGCAGGCTTCTGGGGCTCATCTCTGTAAATAAAAAGGACAGCAGGCACTCATCTGCAGCCCAGTGACACCAGGCTTTGAAGTGATTTCAGTGGCTCTGTCCTCCTCCCCGCTGGGCATTTCAGATCCGGCCTGCAACTCACTTACTTTCATCCACATTCCCTTGGAAATCCATCCATCTGTATTCTTTCACACACCTCCTTCCTGATCCCATTCACCCCGTGAGTTCTTGCACCCTGAAACCCCTCGGTGAGGCCTTCACCTCCTATCAACACCTCCTGTATTTTCACAGACAGTATTCCTACAGTTTTATTCTCCATCTCGTCTGACATGCTTCCAGGGAACGGGTCTTTCCGATACCTCTCCCAGAAAAAAAAAAAAAAAAAAAACCTAAGTGACTTTCCATTAGTTTCTGCTAGGCCATGAGAATTATGGTTTCCCAAATGAATGGTGTACAGGAGCCCAGCTTAATTGAAAAAACACAAGCATGGTCTGCCATGAGGAGACGGTCCTTGTGTCACTGTTGAACTGCGCGAATGTACTTTCCAGAGCTGGCAAGGGGGAGAGAAAGAGAGAGAAAATTCAAAAAGAGCTTGAGATGGAGGACAGACAGAAGACTGGGCGAAATCAAATTATTAAATAATAGTGTGGAGAATGAAAAGAACTGATTGAAAACATTGGTGGTGTTACATAATGTCGATTTAGCAGCAAATAAAGACGAATCAGCAGAGGGCATCATATAAAAATTCATCTGAAGAGACCCTGAAGAAAAAGAGGCAGCTCAGTGTGTGTGTGAACTTCCAGTTTGGCTTCAGTCAGGATAGTGTGAATAAAATGAGATTTTAGTGGTGAAGAGTGACATAAGAGGGCCATCATGAGGCGGTTTGCTAGTCCTTTAGCCCTCAGAGCAACGATAGAACCCATAGTAAAACCTGCTTGATTGCAGTCTAGCTAACAACAGCATCTCTCCTACAGTATGATTTTTTTTTCTCAGCAGCGAGTCTTCATAATATTTAAGCCTACTAAAGAAACCTGCTCAGCTCTGTGAGTTTATCTTGTATGCCAAAGACCACTACATGTGCTATCAATCTCTGCCTCAGCTCCAGCCTTCTCTCCATCTATTTCTCTTCTTCCCTTCCAGTCTCCCACTCCCTCTACTGTGTTTGTGTGCGATACTTGTGAGGCAGCCCCATATTGTGATGATTGAGGCCCTGTCATTGGTTCAGATGGCACATTTGTCAGACACATGTTTGCCAGCAGCTGCTGTTGCTAGGGTGTGCAGCACTGCTGTGGAAAGCATCTCTTGTTGACTTCCTCACTGGGTGGTTCATGTGTTTGTCAGGTCACCATGACCCCTGACACCATCACAACCTCCTGCTTTTTCATACTGCCTGTTAATGTAACTCTAGACTCCCATAGAGATTACCACCGCACTCGTGCATCATTGCTGGCAGAAATAAATGTGATAAGATCAGCACTTGCAATTGCAGGAAGAAAAAAGTATTTGCTGTAAGGAGTCAGTTACAGGGATCCTCTGATCCTCATGCAGGCAGACTTCAGTGAATAAGAATGAGCGGACACAGTTCATTCTTATTGAAAAATTATTAATCAATTCCCACGTTGAGTGATATCATCATGTCTTTCTGACCTCTCTGGCTCATCGTTGACAGGACTGAGATGACTTTCATTATGATGTGATAGTGAAAGGTGAACACTGACTTCAGTGCTCAGTGACAATGCTTTAATATGTCCTTCACCTATGATGGGGATTATGGCAAAATATGAGGTGGGATGTTCAGAGCCTGCACCTATAAAACACCTGATTTAAATTTGGTTGTTATACCTGTTGTGTTTCTCTCCTTGTGTGGCGATAATCTGCTTCCAGCAGTCCCGCTTTCGTTCTCAGCACTTGCACAAGCGAATTAGCAATTTCCTCAAGGACCCCCAGACTTCTCGAGACATCAGATTCTGTGTTGACCGTACCCAACCATCATGTTGAGGATTTTAATTTTGAGATTCTCAGGGTTGTGCACCCCAAATTAATCTGCCAATATCAGACTGGGCTGACTTACACAATAACATTCTAAGGCGTAATGCAGCACAAACAAGAATGGTTGGAGTTTTTTGTCCCCACTAACACAATCTTTGCTCATCACTCATCTTTCTCACTAGATTTGATTCTCTGTGATCTCATCATCTTCCTCTTGGAATGAGGGGTTGAGTCTTGACACAGTGGAGATCCAGCATGGATCACAAATGCTCACCTAAAGTGGTCAGAACACTATCAGCAGGACCACTGGAGGCAGTGTGTAGCTGCACAAGGAGACAATCTTGAAGGCTACAGATTTCAACATTTAAAGGCACAGCCATGAAACCTTTTTGATTAGGATGTGGAATATTTTAAGGACATAATGACTGAATGAAAACTACGGTTTGTGTATTGTGTGTTTACAGTAGCTATAGTGTTTGAACTGCTTGTTAATGACACCCTTACAACACCCACTGCTGTGGTGTTAGCTATATATGACACGTTTCAGGCACATTATCTAGGATTTGTCACCAAATGAATTCATACAGAGACAGGAAGAAATGCCTACAGTACTGGAATCTAGTTCATGATCATAATTTGCACATTTACTGATATAGTCAAGGACAATAATATCGATTTTTTTCAGTGATTCCTAGATTTAGACGAGTGCCTGCTTGCTTAAATGTCCTATGTTGCTGTAACTTATTCTCACTACTGAATTATCAAATAACCAGTCTTAGCATTGTGCATTCCTTTAATTATTGCTCACTACACCCATAATGCTTTTCAACCACTTGCATTAACATACTATTATATTTTAAATTGTAAAATGATACATTGTGTTGCCCTGGGAATAGCACCCCTCCATCGTTTACATGAAAAGAAAGGGGAGCTGGACACTCTTGGCTCTTCAGTGTGAGCAAAAACCATCTCCAGCTGGGGAAAGCATAAGAAGAGAAATGATGTGCTTACTTGGATATACCTTAAAGGAAAGGGCTTTGAATTCACGATAAATTATTGCTTTCATTACAGAGTGTTCCCAGTCATTAAAACTCAAAAAACCTCAAAGTTAGATGAGGGTATTTTTAAATTTCTCGGCCCATGTAATTTTCAGCTAAATCTGAATATATAATTGAAGAGATGGCCTCATGATTAAAAATTATCATGTGTTTGTCAGCTGATCGTCACTGAAAATCGAGGCCGGTGTGATTTAAGACATCAGCAATGTGTGCAGTCAACATCTTCATGCAGTAAATTTTTACTTTTATTGTTCCTTTTCCATCATCTTCTCTAATGCACATCTCTCAGGTTTATCTCATTTCATTGTACAGATTAAGTTGTCTAGTAAGGGCCATGCATAGTATCAGGACACTGAGAATTTAACTGCTCGACCCCAATTAAACCTGCTTGCATCTTTTACTTGTCTGTAAGATTCTTTGTGAAGTTGTGCATCGGTACTTAGTTCATCCACCTTACTTACAGAGGCCTCCAGCTGGTGGCATCTTACTCATTAACTAGTCTAGAATCAGGTCTGTAAATAGGACTTGGAGGCAGATGCTTTAAAAATTGCAGTGCAGATGTAAAACACATGACTTGTGGGAGCAGTGAGTCCCTCAGGTTCTATCATTTGGTCTCTTTCTCCTGCCTCCTTCTACTCCTCTTATATCTTTGATATCTGTGTCCTCGAGGACACATTCAGCATATTTTCCACCCTACTGTACGTCTGCATTTGTCAGCTCACACCATCGTTCTAAAGGGCTCCTTAACCTCGCACACAAATCCAAATTAATATATAGATATGCTGTGTGTGTGTGATTGTGTGCATGTGTCTATATGTGTCTGTGTGTTGCAGTCCAAATATCTGTGTCAGACTGCAGGCGGTATACTGTGCGTCTGCTGACAAATAACCTTTGGATCAGCCGTCATGTGTTTATTAGACACTCTATCCAACAGGCAGAAAATTGGCCTGAATTTTTGCCTTGCACCTCTGCTCCTTCTGCTGCGTGAAGGCAGGCCCAGCAGCTCTGATTGCTTCTGACACTGACAACAAGAGCTAGCTTCCTGAGAAGACTTTCTGCACAACTCCTCTAGTATCTGCACAGTGAAGTCAAAGGTGATCAAATCAAACCTGGTTTTTTTTTTTCCTGTTGTTTGCTGGAACTTAGAGGTCAGACATATTGATTGGCAGGTTTATGTGGGAGTTGTCAGTTTGTAATGGTGAACTCTCGTGGACTTTGTGTGTGCTGAAACATCCCTTCATCCTTTTTTTTTTTTTAAATCCTGACTCTTGGACCTGCTGCACTAACATCAATCCTTTGGGTTGAAAGGAAGATTAATGATTTCTAAATTATAGTTTGGACACCTTGGCCTGGGTCCTGCAGCGTAACAGCTTTAGCATCACTTTCCCTTCTCAGTCCCTTCTCCGCTACATTCCTGCTCTTCCCTGCTTACTTCTGCGTTTCGCTCCAGATGTGGCATTGTTTGGCCACATTTGTTTTGGGCTTGGGCCGGTAGACCTGCTCACAGTCTGATGTCATGCTCTATTTAAAGGGAACGCCATGAGAACTGGGTGGAAAGGAGCGCGCTGTGGTTTCACTTCAAAGCTTCTTTCTAGGACTACTGATGACTCTTATCCGAAGCGCAGCAATGATGACCACGTTCATTTTAAGTGTCGACAGATACGTGATTTTGAAAAGGTTCGTAGAGGAGGCAGAATTTTACGTTAAAAATCTGGATCTTGTACTTTTATCTTATCGCCTGAGGTTTTCTCAGTTACTCTTATTTAAAATAATCTGCCACTCCTACAAAGAAACAATACAGGGTTTTATTTTAAGCTTAGGCTTGGGCTGTTTATGGTATAACTGAGAGAAACTTGATACTATAGTTGGATGAGATGAAAGGATGATGACCTCAATTGAACCAACAAACATGACAGGTTTTTATGGGTCAGAGGAGTCACATGCTGCTTAAACTTTCATGCCTCTCTAATTAGCTCTGTCAGTCAATGAACCTGGCACCTCATGCCATTGAAGAATGGGATAATGAATCCTGTCTGTCTCTCAGTGTGTGTGTGTATAGGGTATTTTGTACCACATTAAATATGAAAAAATTCCCTGTGATCCAACTATATAGGGGTTAGCACAAGCGCTTCTTTTCCTCATTGACTGAGCTTATTTAAGCTGTGAGCGCAGTGGAAAGCCGCTTTACTGTCAGATTCCTCATGAGACCTCTGCCTTCAGCACTATTTGGCCATCAAACATATATATATTTGCCAGGTCCTCTCTAGTGTTTCTGCTTCAAAGAGCCAAAAGTTCTAAAGTTTAAATATTTCCGGTTCAAACGGGCATGTTTGCAAGATGTTCATCCCTCGCTTTCTCCTCTCCTTGCTCCATTGTGTTTGCTCAAGGAGTTCATAGTGGCTTCTTGGCCCTTCAGGAGTTGAAAGCTGGAATGAATAAAGTTTTACCAGGCAGTTCAGTCATGCTCAGAGTAAGGGAAAGTAACATTAAGATAATATTGTCATCACACTGGCATGTTGTCTTTTTTAATTTTGCTTCAGTTTGGGATGCCCACATCCAAGAAAGCTTAGCAGTTCAAGTGCTTATTTTTATTAGTACTATATTATGTTAGTATTGGTATCAGAAACTCTGATTCCTCAAGTGAGAAGGTGATGGTGTCATCCAATTAAAACAGGGTCCTGAGTGCTTTTACAGGCAGCGTTACCTCTCGTGCAGTGTGTCGGCGTTCAGGATCCAGGTGAGCTGCACTCTCACATGTTCTGCTTTAGCTGCTGTTATTTTATTCCAGGGTTGTTTTAAAGAGAAAGAAGTTGGCAACACAAATTGAGTTTTCCCACTTTTGCAGCATACATATAATTTTAGTGTTGTATTTTCAGAGCAGCTATATATAAATGCAGATGTTTTTGACACAGAAATGTGTTTCTCTGTGGGTCCTTCTCCCTTTCAGCTTAAAGTTCACTACAGTGCAGTGCCACTGTGGTCAACATCAAACGCTTGGACGCAGACGTGTTTACACACTTTCATGCACAGACACGCAAACAGATTTTTGGATAATTTATATTTACTTCCATATGGGAGCATAAACAATAAAGATGAAATCAGGAGAACTCTTGAGCTCGTGCGTCCTTTCAAGAAACACGCTCACACACACACACACACACACACACACACACACAACAGTCTGCCTGGCCGCGGTCCAGCGCTGCAGCCGGTGTTTCCTCCAGCCGTAGAAGCCCGATATTACATATAATGAATAGATAACCGTTCAGCCCCGGGGTCATAAGGTCAAGCACATCAAGATGATCCCTGCTTCCGCTCCAGATTCTGTTTATGACTGTGTGTATACACACCATACCGCCTGTCAGACAATTATATACACCCCACACACACACAGCATCAAGCTCAGACAGCTGGCACAGCTAAACATTCACAGTCTGTTTTAGGGAGGCGGAGGGTGTGGGTGGGTGTGAGTGTGTAAAATTACTCGTGTTATCGGGACATAAATCTGTTTACAAAGTCCCATTGTGGGGACTTGCCTCCTTTTGGGGACAAGAGCCGTCTCCACAGCGTAAATCATTACATTTTAGAATGAAGGATTGGGTTTATGGTTTGAGTAAAGTTAGGTTTAGTTTCAAGTTAGAGTTAGGGTAAGGCAAGTAGTGATTATGGTGAGTGATAGGGAAAGTAAAAGAATGAATGGATGTAATATCCTCTTATGCAATAGATACACAAGAATTTGCGTGCCCGTTTGTGAACCAGTTCAACTCCATTAATCTTCTAGTTACACAGAGATTAAAGTGAAAGCTGATGCTGAAAGGAAACTCTGTTAGTGCTGAAAGAAAGCGTCTTCTTCATCTTATTCAGAGACGGCCTTTATCTCTGCCCTTGACTGTCAATGTTCCCTTCACATTTCTTTCACATGGTAGTAGATCCTAATGTATATGTGCTGCACATTTTCAGGAAATATACATGCTGTGCTGCACTGTATACAGCCACTAAGTGGGGAAGAGATGCAATTTGTTCACACAAACTTCTCGAGTCCTACATACTCACTTTTCAGGGGTGATAAACTCACTTTTTATAGGGCTAAAGCAGATGTTTGGGCTGTAGAAATGAGAGGTACCAATGGATAATGTGACAGGGTGGAGTAGTTGCAAACTTCAGTATAAATTAGAGTTAAACATTGTCATTTGATGGGAGTGTCAGACTGGTTGAAATATACCTCAATTTTCATGCTTTTTAAAAAATCTGTTGTGTTTCTATCCCGGATTTCCAGTGTCGCTTTATATCTAAGAAAGTTGTACATCTAAAGAGAACAAATCATGCAAGTGGATTACTCTTCGCCTGCGGACAGTGTTATGCCACAAATAACTGTTTCACTGATCTTTGAAATTATCCGGTGGCAAAAGTCCAGTTTAAGTATAAAAGCCAGTTTGCATCCTTTCACTATGGTTGCAGTTTTATTTCACCTACCATGCTTTACTCTGCCTGTACCAATTTCCACGTAGGGACAACATCTTCATTACCACAGCTCATTGACTGAGCCTGTGTGTACGTGCGTATACATTTGTTCGGGTTTGTTTATCTTTGTCTGTCTGTGTTTGTATGTGCGCGGCCGTGTATACGCACACCTACATGTGTTTTTGCTTAAATGCCCCTTTGTGGTTTCTCATGCCTATCTGTGGGTTATATCTGTGCAGTAGAAAGTTGGTGCCCGGCTCTTCAGCCTCAGCACCATAGTGTATATCTCATTTCCATGTTTGCATGCAGCTCTGAACTGCAGAGCAGAAAAAAAAGGAATTTGATATGTGAACCATGTGTGACTACCGATGCAGCTGTGAAAGGTTAAAGTGGCAGAGAACTCAGAGTGTGGCTTCATGTGCCACTTTATTTCACTCTGTATCTGAGATCAGTTATGAGACTGTCAGTCTGTGAGATGCTATCAGTGCCTAGACATCCACTGAGGCCTAAAATGACCACTGATACAAGAGATAAGTATGATTTCAGTCTCCTTGAGGCCAAGATAACTGAACTTTTTGACGAAAGAAATTAAAAAACAACTGGTGTACATAATTTCATGCTGCATAGTCATGATTGCTCAGTGAGAAGTAACTTTCAAAAGATACAAACTTTATCCTGCTTGCTGAAACACAGTGGTATTATGAGTGAATGCATACATGTAGTATGGTGTGGAGGTGGATGTATTAACAGGTTATGCGGCTCACTTGCATACCCAGGGTGAGTTTACTGTCTACAGTTTTTGTTCACCAAGGCTTTCTTGATATCACACATAAGATGTGGAGCAAAATTCAGCACTGTACTTGTCAGCCGCACCACAGCTAGATAACAATTATCATTGCCACGACCAGAAATAGTCTTTTGTCAAAGGTACTTTTATTTGCAGAGCTTATACACATCTAAGGAGCTGTTTAGACACAGTACACCTGGCAGTGGAGCTAGAGAAGCCCCTTTATAGTCTTAGAGCACTAGTACTATCTTCACTGCCCCTGCTTTTGAAGAACTCCCTTTCTGTGTTCTTTCACCTCTGCCACTCTTTCTCTCTTGTCCCCAGACATGAACACAGACCTTAAAGTCTCTGTTATTGACCAGAGAAAGTTATTGATGCTGTAGTCTGCCCCTTCTAAACCCGCATGGCTCTGTGAGATGCTACAGTGCCACTGCTGTCTTAGCATCTCCTACGACGTGAATGACAGACTCATAGGAGAGCAGAGCAGAGGTATGACTATCAGGTTTCCCTCTAACTACAGCAAAGACTGAGTCTGAGCCTGCACTGCCACGGGGATCTTCGTATTCCCCGAGGCACTCGCGTGCATTCTGCTTATGAAATTACATGCTTGGCCTCAGCTATTCTATTTCACAGAAGAATTTCACTTTTATTGCTGACATTTTGTTTTCCACGACTTTACTAGAGAGTGAGAGAGATGAAGAGAAGGATAAGAAGAAGCGGGGGTGGTCGTGTTTTGGAAAAGCCTACATCTATTTCAGTTGCTTAGTTCTGGATAAAGTCATGTATCTTACATAAATATTGTTTATATGTGATTGACAGCTCACTTTGCTTGAGAAGTAGCAACTTGAAGTGATTGGATGTAACGCTCTGTGCCCGTTTTCTCTTTTGGTTTGTCTTTATGACTTTACCTCTTCATTTCCAATCTTCTTTTACATCAGGTAGCTAACACCTTTTGCTCCTTTTTAAGCTCTGTCGTGAGGATATCATAAAAGTTCAAAAGGTCCTTGGTGGAGAAAGCACGCGCACTAAGAGAGCTTCAAACACAGCTTTCAGTAAGAAACTTTTAATCTCTTTATCTAGGCTGTTGGTTCCCAGGGCTTGTTGGTCAAGCTGTGATGCCGAGGATTATAAACCCTTCAACAGAACTGCTCTGTTACTTATTATTCAATATCTAACACAGAGCTTCAAGTCATGATGGACCTTGAGTGAGTTTTAATGAAAGATTTCCTGCTTGGTCCCTGCCAGGCCAACTACCACGCAATATCACCCGCTCCTTAAGAACTCACTCCTTCAAATTAAGGGTGAGGGAAAGGCTGCACTTCTAAAAACAGAATATTTTCAAAGGAATGAGGCCACTTTCAGGAAAGTTACAGGAGCCGTATCCGACTTTAGACCCCGGCATGGGTCAGTGAGTGTATGAGTAGTAAAACCCAGAAGGCCATGTCTCCCCATTTTACTTCACCATTTGAGCCAGAGATGAGGTGATCAACACACACAGTTTTGTGTGTGTGTGTAGGTGTGTGTGTGTGTGTGTGCGTGTTTGCTTGCTTGCAGCGACAGGAGGAAAAAGTCAGACTCTGGTTTTGGTCCAAGACAGGAAAACGCTGAAGTAAGCTCACCCGTCACCTCCCAAACTCCACTAGCCTAATTATACCTAATGCAGTTGTGTGATTTATTCTTTTAGCACCCTTTTAACAGGGTGTAGCTGTGTGTGCGTGCGTGTGTCTGTGTGTGTGTGTGTCTGACGTGGTAGTCTCGTTGAAGAAAAGGTCATGTGAGGAGAACTGCTGTAAGGATGCAATGATGCATCAGATGTGTGTTTTTGACAGCTTTTTTTTTTCCTGCTGTTGCTTGATTTGTATCAGGAGTTGAGACTCACCCCTTTTATGCTGTACAGAGTGTTCAGAACAGCCCCCACAGGCAGAGGAAAGAGTTCAGTCTGTCGAATGATGTCAGTGCTTGGAGAGGATGAGTGTGATGGTGGTGGGGGGTTGGATGGGTCTGGGAAAATAAGAGTTTGTGTGGGGGAGGTAACACGAGATCCCCCACAGAGATGCTAAACTCCTTTACAGACTGAAGGAGAGAGAAGAGGACTCTTTACAAGGATGAAGAAAAACACTCCTCTTTTAATCTGTTTGCAATCTAAAAATAACCTCCCCTCTCTGTCTACTGCCCACTGGGGCAGGCTTGTTAAAGCGTCTGTCTCCGAAGGGAGAGAGTCAAGTGCTACAGAGGACCAAACAAAAAGAAGCTAGTAAAAGGGATGAGAAAAGAAGGAGGGGTTAAGATGGAAAAGAGAGCAAAAGTAGGAGGGCAGAGGTAGAGTAACAGCAAAAATATGCAAAGGAAGGAGCAGTGCTGGGAAAGTTTTAGGACAGATGGATCCTCAAGAGAGCGAGAAAAGGTTCATGAAGCTTTAGAGACTGCTAAGTGGATTATCATATTTCTACCTTGTCAACTGTTCCCTCCCACCATGCCAGTCAGCTAGCCGGACTCAATGCAAAGCAGTTACACACCAATTGTATGTGGCCCCAAGGTTTTTCTGACTGTTGGTGCACCAATAAAAGCACCTATGCTTGGAAATGTGGAATAACAGAAAAACTTTTACTTGGCCCAATGACATGCTCACTGCACACACATTCCAGATAGTCACCCATTCTTCAAATGCTTCCCTGGTTTCCAGTGTGACTCATCGTTTGCTGCACAACTTGCTACTGTACCAGTGTGGCCTGCCACCCAGCCTGCTGTGTCATCTCCCATCTGTTCTTTTTTCCCCCCGACTTCCAGGAAAATGAATGGAACAGGACAGTGTTTGTTTTCAGTGGGATTTGGTCATTTGTACCACCGACATATTGGAAGAAACGGACAAAGAGGGAAAGAGGTTCTAAAAATGCAATGTTTGAGCTTATCTCAGAAACGAAAACAATTTCTGATCTTACTCACTAACATGTCTGAGGGGAACAGACTCAGAGCAAACCCGATGGATTAGCTGTGCTCATCACTGAGAATGCTGAATCCACCTTTCTCAGTACAGAGCTGCAGGTCAGAAACTCTCAACTTGTTTAACTCCACCTTAAACAGGGGGGCAGATTTAAAAAAACACCCCATCACCTTTTCTATTGCCTCAGTTCCCTTTTATTTTATAATTACACTCGTGCTGTGGTTAGCAGTAATATTATTTATACACTCTCAGATGACATAAAGAGCAGTTTGCTGCCTGCGAAGTACACAGCTGATATGGCACAAGTACTCAGTGTGGCTGATAAACAACACATGGACGCTTCACTTTCAGACAAGATCACACAAAAATACTAAAGCTGCATACCTTATCAGCGGTGCCTTTTTACCACCGTGATGTCATTTTCCCATTTAAAACGGGGGCGAGCTAACTTCCCTGCCACTATTACTTTTTCCTTTTTTAACAATGGAACATCAGCTGGGCGTCTGTGGAGAGATTGCATCACTGAGGTTATTCTAGTCTGCTGGAGCTGCGGCAGTCTGGGGGAAAAGAATCAGCACAGAACTATCTGCCCCTGACCAAACCAGCTAAACACCATTCATAAATTCCTCCAAGATTGCAGCCAAGAGCCTAAGATCTTGTGACGTGTGGACTGCTTGACCTGGTATTTGCTCTCTCTGCTGGTTTGAGGCAGGCTACCTTGCCATAGAAAGAAAGGTATTCTAAAGTTAGATAAGCACGTGTCCTCAGACACATTTTCCACCAATATCTACAGTAGTTTTCCCTACCCTTCAAAACATATCAGAGATTTGCGTATTTGCTTTTTTGAGGTCAGTCAAAGCTTTAAACATTTCAAATGCTCTCAAAACTTTACGAGCCTATATTTCATTTTAATTTCCCTCTTCTCTGTCCACATACATGATAGTAAGGTGGATAAGAGATTTTCTGGGAACTTACTCTCTGGAGAAAAAAAATCACCAATCATATGAGAATATCTTCACTTGTTATTCTTTCCTGGATGTGTTGCAAATGCTACTCCTCCACATAGTTTTCAGTACATGAACTTTGAAAGCGTCTTTTTGTAAAAACAAAAAGGAGTCGACGTAAGCATTTTGTAGTCAGAAATAAAATTGACCGTGAGGGGGGGTTCCTTGCATTTATGTTATGTTTGACACGGTAGTGAATCACAGCTAACCATGTAGCTTTTAATGTAACCTGGGGAGTCCTCGGTGAATGGAAACAAAATAAGAAACCAGGATCAAAGTCATGTTCTGTAATCATATTTTACATTAGAACAAACCTTATTTATTTAGAATTTCAAAATATTTATAGTTCCTAAATTATGTCTCCTATTTTTGACAAAATCTTTGACTAAGATCAGGGTGCATTGTAGGGACCAAAGGTCCTCACATGGCCCTTAAAGGCCCACTAACCCCAGATTAATAGCTTTCCTGCTGCCCAAGAGATGTAGACTGTGCCAACACAAATCACTGGGCATGCGATGTTGGCATGACAAATTGAAGTGAGAGCAAAAGGGCAAAAGACAGAGCACAGCCCAGACTGACAGTTTTTTTTAGTGGAGCTGCAATAAGACCATAATGCTAAGCTGAGAGGTCAACAGTGCAGGGTTGCAGGTTGTAGCTTGTGCCTCTGTCTCAGGCTTTTAATGGACTGTGACAGGGCTTCCGATCCCTGCAGCCTGCCCAAATGTTATATACATCAGAACAGCTCTCGGGTGCAACACTAGCACTTTTCGTGCATACAGAGTTTGACGCATAAATTGCAGTGTGCTCTCCTTACCTCAGCTTGTGCAAATGGAAATGAATTCATCTGATGTGCATCATTCTGCAAGCAAGAAAAAATAAAGTTGGCAAACTGTGCTGTAACACAGTAGCAATTTCACTTGCATTATTGATTGTGAGTTTATAAAATGTCAGAAATGTGAAACCGTGTTGTAGAATACAGTCAACCATATAAACAGCAAGAGAAGTAAACAGCAGTTCCACGTTAAAACAAAAGCCGTTCCTCACTTTAAGGTATGTTACTTCCTTAAGTGCCCTCATTTCTGATTTCAGAGGCAATTCTTAGCACCAGCACAAGTCCACAATAGTTCAGTATTTACATAATGTTTTCCAAGTGTTGATTTGGTGACAGTCTGATATGGCATTGCGGTTTCAGCTCCTGCATTTTGAAGTAAATTGGCTAAATCAAAGTAGAAAAACATAGCCTGTGAATCATTACTCATTCTCTGATAACATTTATTTTTCTGAAATACTGTACATGTGGAGCATTATGTTAGCACACAATTCAGGACATGAATGTTCACACATGTTTGGGGTTCATGAGGGGATCACTGATGGTTGGATTGCTATGAGACCCTTAGTCTCGAATGCTCTGGGTTTATTATATTTCTCGGTAAACAAAGATTAAAGCATTCAGGCAGATCTCGTTGTGAAGCAGCTGTAAAAATAGGAAGAGAGAGACAAAGTATAATTCACGAGACAGAGGACGTGGCCAGTCCAGCTTACACATACTGTTTTGTTTGTGTCGTGTTCACGAGTTTGTCCTTAAAGCGGCAGTTCAGTCCAGAAACTGATTCAGGTTTTTTCCTCTGACTTTGCTCACAGAGATTGTTGCAGGTGTATTGGTGTGAGTAGCTGAATTTTGGAGATTTTGCTTATATAGATGTCTGCCTTCTCTTCAATAGAATGGAATTGAATTTTGCTAGTGAAAGGTTTGAAAAATACATTTGGAAAAAAAAAAAAAAAAGCTCAAAAAACATTATTTCTTTCCCAAAAACAAACCTCTAGTCCAGAAGAAACAA
>VOQJ01048142.1:22103-36922 GCA_015052665.1 Apistogramma diplotaenia | reverse complement strand
GGTAGCGTAATTTTGGAGATTTTGTTTATTTAAAGTTCTGCCTTCTTTTCAAAAGAAAGGAATTGAATTTTTCTAATGAAAGGTTTAAAAAATACATTTGGAAAAAAAAAAAAAAAAGCTCAAAAAACAGTGTTTCTTTTCTAAAATCAAACCTTGTGTCCAGTAGTTTCACATAGGCTCCGTTTTCTCTCTTCCAAAGAACAATCCCCAACCATGTCACTGGGCAGAAAGAAGCTTTTACTCACACCCCTGACAGACCTCTCAAGCTATCAGGTTTTTAAGGTTTATGCTTCCTTTGGTGGAAGTAATATAGTTCCTAAATTAAACTGCTCATAGCAAGGATTGTAGATGCTCTCGTTCAATAGTATTTAAGCTATTTCTATACTTCCAAAAAGCCAAAGACTGGGCACCTCACACCAAAATAGCACTACAGAACAGAGGAAAAAAACACATGTGCTCGAATTTGGGGTGAACTTTCCCTTTAACCCTCTGCTCAGCATAGAAAATAGCTGTGACTTAAGACACAGTAATGAAATGTTTTCATCATAAATAATGTCCCTTTTTCAAATTTTTGTGTTTATTTACCAAAATGCGCCCTTAAACTCTCCATGGTGCCCAAGGGCCTTCTAAATCTTCTACATTTCAACCAATTTAGCACTTTTAGTGATTTGAGGTCTCATAATCTGACAAACTTGGAATAAGTCACACTCATTCATTCTATATTAAAACCTGAGAACATATAACAACAGGAAAGAGCTGTATTATTTTTGTCATCTTTATGTAAGTACTTTATTAAGTGGTCCTGATACTTTTCATAAGACATGCGTTGCAAAAAATATCCCTAAGTACACAGAATTCTCTTGGTCATTCTCTGGCTTGCTCGGCTGCCAGCATTACACACAGGCATGTGAAGCCGGACAGGTGGGGTATGGTTGATGCACAGAAGCTGCTTTCTCTATCTCAGCCTCCAGCACTGGTCTCCAGTGAGTCTCAGCAGGTTTGTGGGGAACAGTGGGCTCTGCCAGGGGCTTTGGCCTCCTGTTCAGCAACGCAATGGGGAGAGTGCGGAAGAATTTATAGGAGTGTGAGTTGATTGAGTTCATTGCTCAACAGGATATTAATTGTGTAAACAGGTTTGTTTTCACATCATACATTGATTCAGTTAGAGCTCAGCCAGAAGAGCCAATGTTTTTAACAGGCCGTAAGGGTACCATCTCATCTGTGCAGGTACTGAGCCAGTTGAGCACAATCCTCCAAAAGCTTGTCCTTCAGTGGTGGTGCTGTGTTTATTGGTGAGACGCTGCAGTGATCCTGCTGAATCAGTGAGCACATAGTCGTAGTATTACTGAGAAGTCCACCATGGACTAGATCAATACTGGTGTTGTGTGGTGTCGGGACAGCAGGGACTGGATCAGTACTGGTGCTGTTCTAGCCAGCATGGGTCAGTACTCTGTGGCTGAGTTGTGGATGTATGAATGGCTTCTTGCAGTGGCCGTACAGAACGTCATTCTTCTCACCCTCATCTGCGGCTGACATCCAAGGGGGAAGCCCAGGAAGCCGGCAAGTTAAATGTTTTTCTGTCCCCCCGGTAGGACTGGACGTATCGGGTGCTGTTTTAATGCGTTTAAAGTATAAACACACGGCAGTATCCAACGACCCAAGGTAAAGACGACAAGGACATTTGTGAAAACAGACTGTGTCTTAAGCTGTTTGCAGTATGCAGGGGGAAACCAAAAACATTTAGTCCAGTGACAGACTCATCATTAATGCTGGGTTTGTTTGTCCTAAGAGTTACTTGCCCACTTTGCCATTTCCCCAAGAATCTTAAATGCCTCTGCTCCATCTGCCCTCACAGGGTCGTGTAAACTCAGGTGGAGTCTGCTATTCCCAAGCTCCTGTTCTCTCCACTGCTGCCAGGTCTTGATAGGACAAAGTGAGCATTCCTGGAATAGCAGCATGACTCCAATAGCCAAAGTGATCTGCTCCTGTTGCCCTCAGACTGAGGTTTTTTTTTTTTAATTTACCCTCCACCTTTAAGTGTGATTGTTGGGGTTCCCGTGCAGTGACTCAATTACAAGGCTCATTAACCATCAAACGTCTTTTTTCTATGCTCGAAGATATCCTTTTATCAATAAAACTTGCTGCTTATGTTATAACTGGACAGATGCCAGAAATCTGGCTGTGCCAGACAGACACCATACAAAGGCCTAGCACCAGCACATTTCACCTCCCCAGTCTGAGGGCAGCACTGACACGGCTTGACTGTCGAACCCTGGTGAAAAAGTGAATGAGCAGTTGGTTTATCTCAGAGAGGGGAATATTTGGAATTTTAAAATAAAGCCATCCTAAGGTAGGTTGGGGGAAAGCAGGGAGGAGTCTTGGGGAGAGGATGAATAGGGTCCTGTGCTCAGCCCCTGGGTGGACTGAACCCCTCTGTTTGAGCTTTTTTCGGCCTTGGCACACAGGGTTCCCTGTGAGGAGTGGGTCGGAAGCAGGAAGTGGTCGTGTAAGCCGATCTGCAGATGCAGCACAGAGCTCCTTTTCAACAGCAGACCCCTTGGTCCCATTCTACACAGCGACACATCAGGTAGTCCTCCTGCTGCAGCCACAGAAAGACACATAGGACCATTAAACACAGAAAATGCAAAAGATAAGAGGGAAAAACTAGAAACGGAGGACAAAGAGACAAGGAACAAAATTGGGAATGATGCCAAAAGAGTGCAGACTTCCGCTACTTAAGTCATTGATCAGATAGGAAAAGCTGTTTACCAGCTGTGGTTTAGGACCGCTGAAGTCTCTGCCAGGATCTGACATGGCTGGACAACAGACCAAACTGTTATCCATGAAATCTTCTTTTACAAGGCAAGGAAGTAGCCAATGTTGATACTAAAATCAGGAATAAAAGAGCAAGCTACAGGTGCACTGCAGGTTAACTTTTCCATGGCACGTTATGGTGGAACTGTTGCAGAAACGTTATTCTGTTATTAATGGATCTGAATTCGATTCGGTGGGAGATGGAGCCTCTCTCCTCACAACTGGACTCCTTTTCATCAGATCTCCTCTCGCTCCCTTTTCTGACTTTTGCATTTTGAAAGAAGCTCAGTTTTTGCTGGTAAACTGCAGAACACTATTATATCTTATTTCAGATCCTGTAACTGCCCATGATCCCCACACCCCCACACACACGCACGCACGCACGCACACACACAGATAGTGCTGATAAAACTATATATGTAGTTTTATCAGCCACATATAAAAAGGGTCTCCCTCACAAAGGTGGCTCATTGACAAGTTAATTAAAATGTCTTGCAGGAATGTAGGTCACTTCAACAAGTCTGTCACGTTCTCCTTCATTTTGCCTTAATTGTCAGTGCTTTTCCAAACCATTACTATAAAGCGGTTTTGAGTAGGATGTGTACCACCTTGTCTCTCAGCACTAAACAAGCAAGCACGGATAAAGTTAGAATCCTGCTAAAATTCCACCAAATGACAGCTCAAACTGAGCTTCTCTTACCATGAATGAGGCTATTGTTTAAACAGGATTCATTGTTATTGTTTCCAAGGGCTACTTTAGGTGCAGCTCAGCTGCTGTAGTGGACCAAAGCGTTAGGTCTCCAAAATAGAAACAATTTTTAAATGGTGTTTATCCAGGCAATGGAGCTTTTATTTGTGGGGGTGTGTGTGTGTGGGTGTGTGTGTGTGTGTGTGTCTGTCCGTGTGTCCGTGTGTGCATGACACAGTTCAGTAGTAGTTTGACTGCATTTTAGTGATGTAAAATGCATTACTGAAACAGTTTCCAGGTTTTACTATTGTGACATAGAGCAAAGGGTGATGAATTGGTCCAGTCATGTCTCTGGCAGATCATTTAACTTCAGTAAACCTTTGAAGAACTGCCGTGACCAAGGAAATCCTTGACATCAGAGACACAACAGAAAGAAACATAGACACAAACAGAATCCAGCTCATGGTCCCAACATACTGCTAATAAACCCAAACAGAAGGAACACATCACCACCATCAAGGTCCTGCTGTTTTGTGACTGTATATTTTTGAATACCATGTCATGCATTAACACAGGCTACTTAGGAAAGTCGTAATTAGGTCATTTGGACGTTTCCTTGGGCTATTTAAAGAGACACAGGCAGAGTGAATTTGGAAAATGCTGGTACTGACTCACGCACACTGGACCTGGAATTCCCTCTTTACCATTTGGGACTACTGATTTTGGCATTGGTACAGACTGGACAGAAGAATAAAAAGGGGAAGGAAATATTACGCAGTGTTTAGTTTTTATTTTTTTCTCTTTGCTTACCCTTTCCACTCATCTCCTAACATACACGCTAGCATTCTGCTGGAGACACAAGCTACTTAGGTTCACCCTAAAACACTCAACTCCAAATAACCTAAGCTCACGTTCTTATTCTTTGAGTTAGCAGTGTTGCTTTTAGCATTAAGCTGCGACTGTCAGTCATGCAGCCACTCCAGTAAGGTTCGTCCTAAATCTTCTACAAATGTTTTTGTTTCCTCTCAGAAACAGCTCCCACCTGCCCCTCAGTTCCTGTAGCCTAATGCGAAACTGAAGAGATTTGCTTTCATGTGGGTGTGGGATGGAGACAGGAAGAAAGTGTAAAGACAGACAAGCATGAAAGACAGAACGAAGGAAAGAAGAGGCGCAATGGTGCATCTGGCAATGTTGTTTGAAGCAAAGGAACTTAAAAAAAAAACAGAAGTTGACTGGTGATGGATTTTTAGTCTTGTTCTTGTCTCTGTCCCAGCCTGGTGATTGTATCTCTCAGCATATGCCACAAAATCAGATGCTGCCAAGTGTAAAGGCCATGAATTACTCTCCATTACATATCTGCAAATTCTCCTTTCGGTTAAAATCTCTTTGACACCATCAAGTCAGTCAATCTGACTGAAACACTTTGATTTATCTGCTGGTGTAGTAAAATAATATTGTACTTATAAAACCCAGACAGTGTGCGTGCCATTCATACAATTCATACTCACATTATACATAAACAATTCTTGTATGGATAAATAAAGCACATATACTGTATGCCATTATGCCCCTTTGAATGTGTGAATGAATGCATTCATGTCAAATCTGAAGCAGTCACCTAATTGCAATCATGAACTGAAACCATGTGTTTCCAAATAGAGCTATGGAGGCTCATAGGAAAAAATGTATTTCACGAAAACGCACTTGTTTTATATGGCACTGACATATAGTGCATTTAAATAGCCCAATTTCCCAAAGTTCAGTGGAAACCCATCTCTGAGTCACATGCTTGGACTCGACTGTCCTCTTGTTTGGAGATGTGTGCAGACTAACCCCTGAGTCTTACAAAGCAAAAGTTGTACCTGAAGGTGAAAGGTTATGAGTGTGGCCTGCAGGTAAACAGGAGTCTAACAGACTTTTGACTGATTGCCTTTAATGGATTTCTGCTGCTCCCAGACACTTCTAAGTAAAGTCTGTCCACAAACGGTTGTAGTGTGAAGGCTCTTCTGAAAAAAAGAAAAATTATTTCATATTGTCTGTTCTTCCATAGTTCATTCAAACACATGACATGCTTTAAATCCAGTAATGTTAGGTTTACATTTACTCCTTTTGCAGGAAGATATAGAATTACCTCACTGCTTAAAGCATTACTGTGAAGCACAGACTTTGTACCAGTTGTAAAAATCATTTTAGAGCTTTTGTTACAGTGTAGAAATAGCAGCATGTGCCTGGACAACTAAGCATTTTGCCATTTCTGCATTATGCATGACGACAAGGAAGCTTCTGTCAAAAATGTTGTGGCTACTGCTCTGCCCTTTTTCTGCACGCCTGTCTTAGGTGAGTTTGTTCACTGACTCATGGGAGGTAGAGTGACGGGTCAGTAACAAAGGGCTGATTCCCCACAGGCCAAAGAGGTTGTTACGCCTCCTTTGCAGGCCCAGTCTTATCACTGGACTTTCACCTATGTGCGACTCAGACTCTCACTGCCTCTGGCTTGTTGAAGGCAGCGCGACTGTTAATGGAGCAAAGCATTCAGTTTATAAATACTGTAAATGAGATGCCTCCATTGGAATAAAGTCTGATGCGTAATGCTCACAGAAATGACTTAGTCAAAGTGGAACTGCAGAGTTTACATTAGATATTTACTAAATAAAGCTGGATGCCGTTTTAGCCCTTGAGTGTTTGAGTATGTGTGCGGACTCATGGTTCGTAAACACTGACGTTTATGCTCATGAGCACACGATTTATGGTTTCCTTGTAGTGTGACTGAAGCAGTCGAAGCCAAGGTTGCCATGTTTCACCGTTCACCGCTTGCATCCACCACATCCAGATTCAGTATTTCTTCTGCCGCGGCCGCTTTAAAGTGAGACTTTCCTCGGTTACCTTTCACCCAGTGTTTAATCAGTTTAGGTTGTCTTTTGTGGTATGTGGGTTGGCGTAAAAATATCTAGATATGTGCAGCAATTAATGGTTAGTTATTTTACTGGCACTCGTCTTGGCGTGTCTTATAGTATTAACTGTCGTCTTGGTTAAATTTCCCCTGAGTGCAGCCCCAGACCTAATTGCAATAAATACAAATGAGGGTAAATGAGAATGTGAAGTGATCATTTTTAGAGGCAACCAAATACTTTCGCCCACATAGAAGAAAGGACAAGCAAATATTGATACGATAAAGAAGGAATGCACCCGAAAAGGAAGTCTTTCTCCATTAAGAGAAAGAAGGAGCTGGGAAATTTTACCTGCCTTGCCCTTTTCATTAATATCCTCTTCTACTCGGTCATGTTTTACATGTCTGTCACACACACCTCTTTCTGTCATAGCGCACACAAGTAATATTCCACAGACAAGCAGAAATACTGGAAAGTGTGTCAAAAAGAAGAAAAAATAACCTTTAAATGCTCTAAAACAAAGATTCCATCATGTTGATGGAATGCTGTGGTTAGCAATATGGAAACAGACTGAGTCCAGAATCCAGTGGTTAGCAAAAATAAATAAATAAAAGAAAAAACTTGTCTGAGAAAGAGGAAAAACTTGGGAGGGGGTAAGGCCAGCCTCTGGAATTACACACCAAAACCTCTTAGACACGCAAACGCACGCACACTGACACACTCGCACGCATACACGGACACACACCTTCTATCTTACCCACTGAGCAGTTAACCACATTGGGTGAAGGGTGGCAGGGAGGCACAAACCCCCTTTAGTGCTGTGCTCACTGCTTCATTTGAAGTGCTCCTCTTTCATATATTATAAAGGCTTCTCACAAAATGTCACTAGTGTGGCAGAGGACAGATGACTCATTAATTATCCTCTGTAAATCATAAACTGAGAAACTAAGGTTATAAACTACTGACAGGCCACTACTGTTCGCACACCCACATACATAGCTTCTGTTTTAATAACTGTGTGGTGGCAGGATTGTGAAAGCGCATCACTGTCATTTCTCTCTTCCTAGCCTGCCTTTAAACAGACAAAAGTGCAGAGACCTTAAAGGCAAATTGCTTGCATAATGGATGTTTCCAAAATTACAGAGAAGCAGGCAGGCACACTGACAGAGGTTTTGGCGGAGAGCCCCAGCATGGGCCCAGAGCCAGCTGCTCTCACCATGCATTCTCTCCACTGGACCAGTCGCACTGGGGAAAGGTGCGTGGAGAGCAGTCAGACAGCTTTCATTCGGCCTCCTGATCCTCCCCCACCACCACCACGTCCCTTTAATTGCACAGCCTACTGGTCTACGCAGCACAATGAATATCCTCATTCCTTTTGCGCTCTTTTCCCTCTGTTTAATGGAATTTCCTGCTCCTGCACTAATGCCTCTCCTCTCCTCTTCGTCGCCTCTTACCTCTCATCACCCCCCATCTTCATCTGTCTTCTCTCCCTCAGTGATCTTCAAGACTATTGCATGATGATGTTACAGTGCATGAGCATCTGGAAAAGATGAACAAGCTGCTAATGCCAGTTATTGATTTCCATTATTATAAAGGAAGGCATTGTTTGTAGGAGTGGATTACTCACCCTGCTGCTGCCCCTCTCTTGGCATTAATATTTCTTTGCATCTCTGGAGAGTCTTTGTCTTCTTGGTTCATCTTCTTTTTCTTTTTTTTGTGGTGTCTTGTGCAAATGTTGAATTGCTGCATTGTTAAGATCGTGCATTTTGGTAGTTGTGGTCTGCTTTTGCCACTTCTGTGAGCCACCTTTGGGTGCTCTTCTGTTACAAAGCACTCGTCAGCAGAGGTGTTGAATAGCTCAGGAAAAAAAAGCAATGCCGAGCCTGTTTTCTTTTATGTTAACTGACTTTGAGAGATATGAAGCTCTGAGGTTTTGGCCTCTAAATTGCAAAAGCAGCTATGTGAGGGACTGGTTGTGATGAGTCAACAGATTTTGACAGCGCTACCTGCATATATTCACTTAAGCCAACACCACATACATCGTGCACCAAAATGACAGGATAAAAAAGACTTTCAGGAAATTGAGTTTTCATTCACGCACCTTTTAGCCATTCCTTCATTCCTGTGAGAAACCAGTACAGACTCTTGTGAAAGTCATGCAGGAAAAGAGTGTAGCCACTTTTGTTACAGCTATGTGCATGCACACACACTCACACAAACACAAACACACATGGACCTATACCACAAACACACCAGTTCCTAGGCACTCAGCAGTCTCAAGCTGAGAGTCAGGGTGGTGTTGTGGTGAAGCCATATGGGGCGCCACTGCCTGAAAAAGTTGGTGATTTGACAGGAGGCCAAAAGAACACACACTCACATGGACACACAAACACACACAGAGAGCTTTAATTGACTTATAAAACTGCACTAAAGCACACTTTTATGGAACAAATTTTAGACCAGTCACACAGGATTTGATATCAACTTGTGCCCAGCTTGCAATTCTGTCACCACCACATTTTCTGTATACAGAGTCCAACAGCAGTTTATGCTTTTTCACAATAAAACTGAGGAAGGACAAAAACAGCACCAATTTCTCAGATTAATATACATGCAGTCTGTATGAAATGCTCCTTGCTTATGAGGAGGGGAAGAATTGCCGTGCTGTAAGGGAAGTGTCCATGGCATTTTTAGACTATAAATGAACCTTACTCTTTGTAAACTGACAGCTCGGGCTTTGGTGCTACTTCTGTAAGGTTCCTGTGATCCTCATACTGCTCTTTTTGTTGCCGGAGGCATTCATTCACAGCCACAAACCGCAACAGCCAGTCTAGGCAAATACAATTGGGACTATGATGTATGATCGTGACTGTTGACTCAGCAGAGCTGGATCAAGCGCTGCTTGGAGGAGATGCAGGCAGGACCATTCACCCCAGTTTCCCAAACCAGTGGCAGAGATAGCTGCAGACACTCTGGCTTTGAGATTCGGTGGAGCTGTAAAGGGGATGTGATTTTTCACAACCAGGTCAAAACCTAGCCAGGTCTCAGCCTCAGGTCTCCCTTCCAATCTGTTAAATACCTCAGGGGTGCTTATCACTGGATGAGATAAGGAAACAAATAGCACAGCATGATCTTGTCACAAAAATTGAGGGTCATATCTCACTATTTGTCAAGTGGTATCTGGACACATCGACTGCTGCTTTGTGAACGTAAACATAACAGCCCTCGAGGCACAATGCTGTAGGCCAACTGATCTTATATCGTCTCTGCATCCTCAGCGACTCGTCTCTTTGAGAGGGCCTGAATTTATACAATGAAAAGAATCTACCTTTGACTATGACCGGCTATGACCTCAGTTACATGCACTTGCTAGCTCATTACAATTAAGACAACAAGACACAGTCCTTTAGAAAGGAAACTTATTCTGAACACCACAATTATGTTTCATCAGGATTGTAGGTGCTTTGGTTGTTTTGCCAGGGTACACAAAGAATTCATTTGTGTGCTGTCTGTCATCTTATTCCAGATAGTCAGCACTAATGTTATGTCAAGCAGTCCTATCATAGCCTCAGTGCCGAGATGTTCAGATAAGAAATCTACGAAAGGAATTTGGATGTGTTGCAGAAAAAACAGAACTTTTTTTTTTAAACCAGCTGAATTATACCTCTAACAGAATTAGACCTCTAACTGTGGCTATAAATATAAGTGTATATAAGTAATAACTACCATACCAACATGCCAAAGGATGTTTAGTAGTAATATTGATTCCACCGTTTTGGGGTTTATTGCTTACAGACATTCGGGATGGAAACAAAATCAGGTGCTCATGACAAAATCACCTTGGGAGTTTCAAAAACATAATCTCCTGAGAGATTGATACGAGTGGACATACTTACAGTGTCCATTTGTCTCGCACATCTGACTGTGGTGCATAGTTTTCGGGGTCTGTCATAGTTAGTGCTTAAGGGAGAGGCCCGATACAATACTACTCAGTTTGCAGTTTTCACTCAGTCCTCACAGGTTAAGACTTTCCTCAGTAAGCCACACATGCATTGCTCAAGGATACTTCACAAAGTGGATGTTAGCCAAGACAGGTGCTTGAACCAGAATGGTAGTCTCTGTAAACACAGGCCACCTCCAGCACTGGTGTAGTCAGGGGAAGCAGACAGAAGGTGGCCTGAAAGTTTGGTTACCAGGCCTAGAAATTACATTTTGGTGCTAACTCCAAGTTTCATTTGGTCTGACCTCAAACAACCAGGAACATTGGCAGGCCAAAGTAAACCAGGACGTGAGAGTAGTGTCTGGGATGCCTGGGGAAAGGCAACAAATGTCAGTGTGCCCTCAGTTCTCACTGTCTAAGGCTGGCTGACTAATCCTCGATATTCCTCCATGATCTAAACCTGAAGCCCTCTGTAGCAAAAAGAACACTGTGGCATTGTGTCCTTTCTCTTAAGGAGTCTGTGATTCATTTGCTGGCAATGAACTTTGGATCCATGTACTGAATTTTTCTCATCCTCAGAACTGCAGTCAACTTCAGCATTTCAAGACCAAACTGGCTTCTTTGTGTGATTGTTTATATTGAGAACTTTGAATATGACACCTGCTGTCAAGCAGGAATTAAGCACTGAGAAAAAAAAAATCTACGTGATTATTCAAATGTGTGCCTGCTGTCAGGAAAAAAGACCTTAGAGGAAGTATTATTATCTCACGGATGAGTATGAGAAGGAGTTTGGCAGCATTTTGAAATTCCTCATTGATCACAGTGTGTATTGACAGGACTGTTTGATGCTGCAATACTGCTCTCTGCTGGTGGAAACAGGGAACATTTTAATATCGCTTTACTTTGTCTTTGTGAAAGTAGATTCTTGAATTGTGCATCATTTGATCACTTTATGTGAAAATGCATTTTTTATAACTTTGATTCATGTGGAAATTCCTGACATTTCTATTTTCAATACTAATACTAGTATTTTTTATATATATCTATGTCTTTTATGAATGCTGTTTAATGTTTTTCTTGCATGTTTAATTAGTATTGCTTGCTTTTACCTAACAAGAAACACTGTTTAATTTTCTAAGCTCATGTTTTTTGAAAGATATAGTTAAAGGTTGTCACCTGATCCTTTTTATTCTCTTTTCCTTCCAGGTCTGATTTGCTTTGGTGCCACATCTGCAATTCACAATGAGGGTGAAGAGATGAGCTTGCAGCGAGAAGCCCTGTCCCTGCAGTTCCTGCCACTGGACATTTACTGATTATTACTACCCACAAGACGATGTCCCTGTCTCCCAGATAACACTTCTGAGGACCAGGCCTTCACAGCACACATCGTGCACCATGGCAGGAGAGACTCAGCGAATGCATGCAGTCAACGAGCTGGATGCTGGGTCCAAACTGCAGGATGAGGGCTCGGCGCTGGAGCAGACAAGTGAAAAAACCCCAAAGGAGTCTTCAGAGCACTTTTCAAGCACAGGCACTGAGGCCAGAGCCAGTAGTAGAGGGCCCAAAGCTGAAAAAATAGAGAAGAAAAGGGACTGTCCTCAACAGCGTGAGGCTGTCATACGGCCACAGCAAGCAGGGAAGATTGACTTCAGATCACTACAGAACAGATCAAAGTTTGCCACTGACAGGGCTTGGTCGAGTGGCAAAGGCAGTCCCCAGTCTCCAAGTGGAAAGAGCCGCAGCCGAGAGAAAGGGAAGCGGTCAGTAAAGACGGAGCGAGGCAACCCACAGCAGCTGTACAGACCAGGCATTACAAATCCACGCACTGTGGGTATTGCCTACCCACAACAGAAGGTTTTGCCACCCAAGAAGTTGGAAACCAGTCGTGGCCCAGTTACGGGCAGCTACAGATTCCACGTTCCCAGTATACCAGAGAGGGAGGCCGAACTCCAGCAAGAAGAGCTCAACTACGGCCGCTGTTTCCAGGAGGCTTCCTCTAACCTCACCTCCCAAAGCTATACCTCACAAGCACTGGGCTCCTCAAGTGGAACATCATCTCACCCACATCCACCCCTGTCACAACAGCAGCAGCCAGCATCAATGGAGAGCAACAGTGCACAGCCTGGCGGTCAACTGCTTCTGGGTGACTTCCATCTGAGTGGCTCGAATACATGGGCATCTCCTGAAAGGACTTTCAATGGTGCTAACTTTGGGGTTTCATCACAGAAATCCACTTCCTTCTCAGAAGCAAATAAGGCAAATCCATATGTGCCCAATCCATTTCAGTATGGATATCATTTAATGGAAGAATCAACCTCTGACTCGTTTCCCTGCGAACAGGACCCACAATCCCAAGACTTTACGAATTCTTCTCTCGGTTCTATTCACGTGACTCACACCTCTTATTCTTTTCCACCGGGAGAAGGACAGAATATTGCTCAGAACAACACTCAGTTCAGTAATGAACAGCAACCAGAGAATCGAAGCACCTACCCTCACACCCCACAGTCTCAGTTTATGCAAGGGGTGCCATCATCCACACAGTGTCCGAGGAACCTGAGCGAGGACTCAGCCAGCAGTGACAGCTCTGGCTCCAGCTCACAGCAGTCGGAACAAGGAAAGACTGCGCTGCCTGAGAGCACAGACACAATTGGACAGGCAGACAGTAGAGATGCAGCCATCACCTCGGGGAGTAAGAGAAACTGTCACCCCAAAGACACAGCTGCCAACCAAAGAACACTCATTCAAGGAAGTGTGCATGCACGAAATATTTCACAAGGTCCGGGCTCACCAATGCATTTCGCCAACAAGACGTTTAACAGCATTCCAGTGAATAACATTCGCACAGGCTCAATGCCTTTTGATAAAAACATCAACAATAATGTTCTAAATAGGTTACCACACTCGTGGGAGGGGCCTAATAAGGCATATTCACCAGAAGATCAAAACACAGTTCAGTACACGGATATGAATGATAAGTTTCAGTTTCAGAACCAGCCAGCAGTTGACCAAAGGCCAAATTCTTCTAAAACTAGCAGAATGCCCTGGCAGCAGATACGGCCAACCTCTGCCATTCCAAACCAAAGCAGAATCGAGTTATCGAGACAAATAAGCAATCAAAAATTGGCTTACATAGTTTCCCCTTCTGACTGGCAGGATGACACAAAATCACATAAGCCCAGCTCCTTGAAAACCAACAGCGTGTTTCAAAACAACAGAACCAGCGATGGGTTTTCAAACCAAAGACAGGAGACTGTTAAAAAACACAGTAACACAGTCTCAACTTTTAAAGTAGAAACGAGCCACTCACAGGTTTGTGAGTCCAAAAATAAGGTAGTATACTTTGGAATGAATCATTCTCTTCCAGCGGCGCCATCGAGAAACTACAGTTATCCACCATTACAGGTGTCCCCTATGGGACTTATGATGGTATCGCCTTATGAATCCCCTTTGCCCTCCCCGGTTCATAACCCTGCATCTAGCAGTACCTGCTCCTCCCACTCCCCAGCATCCACAAGCCCTGTTAACATCAGCTCAGAGGACAGTCAGATGTCAAAGCCAGCACCCTCTCACCCATTCTATCACCAGCCACAAGGCAAAACCCAGCTACCCTCCGATCACCTGAGCACTCACACTCACCAGTTCCATTCTGATCCTCCACGAAACCTTCTTTATGGACCGGACAGAGCCAAAGATGAGATGATGAGCTACCTGCAGAGCAGTACTCATGCAAAGACAACTATGGATGGAAGCAAAGGTTATCTGGACAGTTTTGGAGTAGAGCACCAGCAGCCTCCCCCACCATACTCTGCACATCAGCTGTTAGCCAGCTCATTAGCCACAGCAAATCTTGACCAGTTGGATGTGCTTCTGACATGCAAACAGTGTGATCAAAATTTCAACAACATGGCTTCATTTTTAGGCCATAAGCAGTACTGTGCTCATCACACATTTGCACAAAATGACCTCAAAGACACACCAAAGATTGAGGACAGTCGAAAATACCATTCAGAACCAGCGAAAGGAGTGTCGTCTGTGTCAAACGTTTCACTGTCGAGGTGTCCATCTGACCTTCACTTGTCTTTGTTGGGCCTCAATAAAAATGGTGACCTGATATCTGACGGTGAAATGAAAGGAGATAATAAAGATGATTCAATGAAACTATTCTCCAGTTCAGGTAACCTCCCTGAGCTGGAAATGGATGCCAAATTAGACAGTCTAATCACAGAAGCTTTAAACGGACTCGGATATCAGTCAGACAATGCCGAAATAGACAGCAGCTTTATTGATGCATTTGTGGATGATGACCTCACCACTGTCAAAACATCGTTAAACAAACAATCTCTGAAAATGAAAGAATCTCTGGTCTTTGAAAGCAAAAATAAACAGGCGGTGGATGACGCGTCTTTCACGCAGGAAAAGTATTTTTATGACTCTGATGTTGAGAGCCCTGAGAAAATTAACATAAAAAAAGAAGTCTCTCATAAAA
>VOQJ01048142.1:0-13173 GCA_015052665.1 Apistogramma diplotaenia | reverse complement strand
GGGGGGGGTGGGGGGGGGGGGGGGGAGGGGGTGCGCGGGATCTGTGAACAAGAGACTGTAAATGTCCACAGGTATCAATGCTTAAGACAATTCATTATGGTGAATGAGATTGCACAGCTCTTTTCTGTGAAATGTTATCCTTAAATACTTACATAGTCACTTTATTTCTTCTTTGTACATGTGTTATTATTACACAAATGTGAGGAAAATGGCAGATATGAATATTGGGTCAAAAAAATGAATATGCTAGTTCGAGAAAGCATTGAACTTTTTAAGAGATTATATTTCATTTACCTAAAGGAGAGGAAAAAAAAAACAATACTTGAAAATACAGTAAAATATTTTCTCTTTAGAAATGCATGTTCATTTTGCATTCATAAAAGTTTTTTTTTTATTTTTTTTTCATAAATGCTTCCTACATAGTCATTTTATATGTTGTTGTTTTTTTTTTTACGTTACTGTACTGCATTGACATTCATTGTATTAGCCTTTGTATAAACATTACCTGGTGCTACATTGTGTTTTATTGTAATGTGAATGCCAGTGTCCTTGGAAGGGAACATGAGATCTGTAGCAGTAACAATTACATAAGTACATCTGACTGTTTTTACTGGTTCTGTGTATTTTTTATTAATACTGTGCAAAGCATCCAAGCAAATCACGTGTAGACTGATAGAACACAAAATTAGGAAAGCTTCCATTGTATAAACTCAGGTGCATACAAGGACATCAGAGTCCCGAGACCTGTATTTGGAGTTCTTCCCATGCACTGAAAATACCACACACAAATTACAAACTCAATCATCTGTGTCTGTAACTTCAGATGTTTAATTCTGAATAGTATTTACTAGGACAACAAAGGTGCTTTATCTTGTTTATACTGTATGTATCTTACATTGTACAATATTGTAGGTAGATGAATGTGTGCTGTAAAAGTTTTATTTTAAAAAATGTGCAAAATGAATACGATTGAGAAGAAAGGGAAATCCAGTGCCTCTCGCAAGTTGTAAAGTAGTTCACTAAGTGCCTGTTTTATAGTTGGTTATTAAAGATCTGTATTGGTCTCTCCTTGCTCTTTTTCTTCTTTTGTTCATGACATGTTTTGCAAATGTTCCTACTTCCGTCCCCGCGGACTGCAGCTGTCACCGCATGCATCAAACACTGGAAGCGGTGGAAGCTGCTTGCGCCTGGAGGCAAAAACAGGTGCACACACAACAAATCCTGACTTCTTTTTTTTTTGTTGTTGTCTTCAAATCAGCACTTCACTGAGCTCACTTATCATCAGAAAGACGAGCATGAGTGTATCTTTACTACAGGGAAGCATTCGGCAGGAAGACAGTTGCATTTTTCCAACCATGTGTTGGTCTCTGCGAGCACCGCTGAGCAGGCAGCAAGCAGCTCTCACGTGTGTCACGCTTCCGTCACGCTGCTCTCTCACCACATGTAAAATGGCTTCTGTTCCTACATGAACACTTTTCATCATCACATAGGAATAAAAAGCCATATTACACAGTGGCATGCATGGCAATACACACACAGGGAATGCAAGGAGGGGTGCTCTCCCATTGTTCCCTGCAATACCTGAGGAAAAAAAAAAAGCAGGAAGAAAAGAGGAAAGTGAGAAAAATTTGGTTCTTTGTTTGAAGCTCAGGGATTCAGCAGTGGGAAAAAAAATTTAATATGAAACATAATCTCAGTAAAAATTGACAACATTCAGCAGCAATCACCAGCAGACTATAAAGGAGAGTCGAAATCGTCAGTCTGTGTTGATGAGTTAAACAGATTTCTACATGTGTGGCTGCTTTTCTCTTCAAAGATTTCACTTTTGGTACAAACACGCTGGTGTTTTCTGTAAACACTGCGAGCAGCCATCGCTCCATGTGGTGATTCAGAGGGAGTGTGGAGGAAACAGAGCCGTGGTGTCGTTGAAATAACTTCTCCAATTATATTTGTGTGAATTCTGGTTTGGCAGCAGCTGCAAACACCATATTTTTGGACTCTGATGACAACATGCATAACTAGGAGGGAATTACAGACCTCAGTTTTTATCAGCCTCCCTGTTCTGCTCCGTTCTTGCTCCGGCAGGAGCAGTAATTCAGATGCCTGAATATGTGCTGGCACGTGTGCTACATCATGACCTTTGTTACAGTGCTGTGAAAGTCATGGTGAGCATGTTAAAATATAGAAATTCACCCTGTGTTTCCTTGAAGCAGTTGAGGAGATGTCACAGAGGCTGTGTGCTGATATAAAAACTAAATATCAAGTGGTGTCCAGAACCTGGTTAAGTTAAATTTTAGAAGCATTATTGTGAGGCTTTTTGAATAACGCTAAACATTTAAGACACAGACTCTGTTAGCAGGAATCGAGTAATATTACTCAATAGCAAGAGTGTACCAAGTCCAATGAGATAAAATCAAGGTTTTGGAGATTGCCTTTTTTTTCTGGACCTGCGCATTAACAATTTTTGGTTATGATGTAATCAAACCCATCATAAATGTCAGTGGATCTATTCAGTTTCAAAAAGTGATGCCCGCCTCCCCCCGAGGTTTGCCCGAGGTTAACCATGTATTTAAACTCTAATTGTCAGGGATTTGCTTAATACCTCACCGATAACCCACAGAAAGACTTTTAATATCTAATGATGTATAGTTATGAGTCAATTGGATTATTACAGCAGTTTACTGAAGCATAAAATATTTTGTGGTTTTTGCAATTTTTTTCCTTATTCTTAACAATAATTAAATTTACACACATTGGTAGATCCACAGCAAAAGCTAAATGAATAAAGCTTCGTGGGAGGATGGATGACCATCTGCTTGTGTGTGTGTGTGTGTGTCTCCTGTAAAAGAATGCTACAGACTCAGTGGCAGAAGCATCAAGATTAATTAAAAAAGAAAAGCGTTGCTGTGGATCACAATGTACTTTGGCCTAGCATCACAGATTAATTATTCAAAAGTACTTAAATATTGAAAAACCCCGATTGTCACAATAACCATGGGGTGTGTAGTTTATGAAGATTTCAACAATAATCAAAAACGACACAGTGTTGCAGTGTAATCGTTATGAAGTGAAATCTAGTTACATATCTAATTAATGCATGGCCTGGACTGGGATTAAATTTATTACACTGCAGGAATCCTACCAGCACAGGCATTCAGTCATGAGTGTGGTGCCTGAAGGCTGCATCACTGATGACTTCAGTGACGTCTGAGCCATCAAAACGTGTCAGTGAAACGCCTGTGCTGTGATTAACATGTCAAATTATTCAGCAGTTATAATGGAAGCTGAATTACATTAACGTGTTGCTTTTTATGTATATAAAAGTTTGCCATTTAAGTGTTTACATTTCAGATTTATCATCCTTCTCAACTGCACCGGTCATTTATATGATAATGGGCGGCTGGTGTCCTTGAATGCATCTGAATTTTACCTGAACCTCATGCTGAGCCTCAGCTTTCTGCATCAGTAAATCTTCAGAGCCCTTGGTCAGAACCTGTAGTTGATTAAGACAAAATTAGAGATCTCAGCACATTCTGTCACAGTTTAGCCCACAAAGTGTCACACAGAGTGAGTGGGAGCCCCACACACCCTACTGCCATGCATCCTTTTATCATCTGATCTATAAGGAAATTCTCCAGAGGCACAGTCATGCAGGAGCATGACAGGAACGCTTTGCACTTTGAAGTAGAGTGACATTATCAGTAAGTACGGTCTTGAAATAGCATCTCCTCTCACTCCATTTCTGAGTCTCCCTCCCAGCCTCATCTGATCTCCGACTTTCTTTCCTCCATTTTTTTCCCTCTGCCGCCACCCTCATTTTCCTCTTCTTTTTTTCTCTCGTTTTTTATGCTCTCTTCATCATCAATTTTCAATTCGGCATCTCACCCTCTTTCTCATTTTTGCCTCTGCCTCTCCCCATTTTCTTCTTTCACCCTTTATCTCAGTCATTCACCTGCTTTTTCTTACACTCCCCTCTTTTCTACATTTCACCCCATTTCTCAGCACACTCCACATTTTTTTTTCCTTTTTCCATCTCTCCTTGCTGCCTGCACACCTTTTCCACCCTTGTTCTTCCTTGTTTTTCCTTCCTTTCTATCCTCTCATTCTATCCTGCTATCTCGCCTCACCCTTTGCTCCCTCGTCCCTCACTGTGCAGGGTAGTGTTGGCAGCCTCACAGGGAGGTCATGAGATCAGGGGCAGATAGAGATGGGCTGCTGGTCAGCGGTAATGACACACAGGCTGAGGGGCCACTCGGGTCGCGTGTGTTGGGAATTTTCAGTTTCAGCCATCACGGAGAGACAAATAGATGGATGGGCAGGAATTTGCTGCGTGAAAAGGAGGGAGCGACAGAGCATCCCTCTGGGCACACACAGGAGGGAGAATTTGTGATGAATTTCCACAGGGATTGCATCTGAAATCATTTTTGCTCAACAAGGAGAATGTGTATGGATAATTCAATGTAAGCACATTCCCTTGATGTGAATAAAAAGGGCTGAGAAATGTTTGCAATCAAACGATCACTCCAATTTTCCCTGACAGGCACCAAACAACCTGTATCCGCTTTACCTACTTAAATAGTGAGAAAACTATGCAAGGAATCTCCCACACTGGAGCCTGAAATAGGAGTCAAATGAACAAGGGCAGTAGTAAAATCAAAATGAAATACTAAGCAAATAACCAGAAAAAAAAAAATCTCAGCGGCTAAAAGGTAATATAGGAAAATGAAACATTAAAGTGATGCCAAGCACACTTTAGATTTCCTAATTAATGGCCTCTCACCATGAAGTCCTGGCCACTTAGTGCCAACAGAGGCTTTATCAGCTCAAACATTTGTCACTGCAGTCAGAGCCAGAGAGGGAACAGGCTGCACACAATAGCTAAAAGTACCTGTTTGATGTTCCAGGTTTGCAGAAATAAATGGGGTTGCTCTGTAGGGGCTATGCAAACAAATGAAAGCCTGTCGGTGTGTGTCTGCAGCCACTGAAAAGCTGCAGCCAATAGCATGTGTCTCCAGAGCAGCTGGCCTCAGCAAACACACACACAGGTATACATATATACATCGTAATTAGCTGATTTTGGTCTAATTTTACTAGAGAAAAAATTAGCAGGTAAGCAGTGGCAGATTAGAGTCGAATAAGAAATAAACACCAATCTCGTGATATATACGTTGCGCTACATTTTAAAATTGCAAATGGTTTATAAAGATGGATTTTCCCATGCTCAGGACAGAGTGACCCATTATAGAATACGAGGCTGACCAGTAGGGTTTCCTCACATAGCTCCAAGACATTCTTCATCCCCATGCCTTACTCCCAGACTAAAACCTTCATCCCTTTTTCCTTCCTCCACCTTCACAGTGTGCTCTCCCAACTTCGCCCCTGCTGTTTCTGTAGTTATCACAGAGAATCTGAAGGATCTATCCTGACATTTGATGTGGCACAAAATTGGATTTCCACTGTGAGTCTCTCCCCAAGCCCCTCGTGGAGCGTAATCCACGCTGTGACTAATTGAGTGACATGCCAACAGCCTGAGTGTGTAAATGGATGGTTGCTGGTGATATTTGTCTGTGACCTGTTCTTCTTTTCTTTTTTTTTCTCCAAAGGCTGGTGAGTTCATTAGACCGAGAACAGAAATAACACATAAGCCCTAACTGTGCTGAATTCTCCAACACAGAGACACGTTTTGTCCTTTGTCAAGTGTCATCTTGTGTTGTTGCCTATTGAATGTGACCCTGCGTGTATTGTTGTCTGGCTGCCTGTGACATTTATAACTAATATCTGCCACACAAAATCAATGTTTCTTGTATAATAAACAACATTCTCTATAAACTGGCTTAACTTATGTGATGGGTGACGATGACATTTGTGCCTTGTGCATTAAGAGAAGCAGTAATCTAACGTGGGAGACAGCAGTCAGTGACAGATGTTATAGGATGACTCACCACTGCTATGTCACCTGTTTGACCACCAGTATCCCAGAAGGCATTGCTTTAACCTGGCGAATCCCTAATGCAGATGGAGGAAGAGCTCTATAACAATGACGCAACAGACAAAAGAGCATCCCCCCCCCCATGTAGATAAGTTATCTTTCCACAAAATCCCTGCACTCTACACTAATCTCAAATCTCTGTCATGCCCTCTGCTCTGGGGACCCTGCATCTGATTTGTATTTGAATAATTGAAGCCGCTTTTCTCCCCTGAAGACTGGATACAGCGGTTTCCTCTTCATTAAAAACTTTCCACTAATGCGTATGTGTGTGTGTGTGTGTGTGTGTGTGTGTGTGTGTGCGTGCCCCTTATACGAGCACTCGCTTTCCACACCCCCGCTAAAATATACACACCCACACAAATTCACACAGGCTAAGACTGGAATGTAGAAGTGTACACTGAGTGCACACACTCACACCCATTCACTGTGATACATTGTGAAAACATGATAATTACTTTGAACAAGTGAGTTGCCGGCAGCAATTTAAAGCTTAATGGCAGGCAGCACGCAATCAAAGACACTAATGAATGAACTCATAGATGGATGCTAATGTGGCATACGTACCTTCTGGAGGATCATTCACCAGACTCTCCCTGCTTTTCTTCTCAGTTCTCAACCCCTTCCTCCCTCTGTGTGGATGTTGTTACGGCTGGTAGTCTTTTTTTTTCTGGAGGACAGAGTCTTCACCCTTTCGAGTCGGGGACCGGGGCTCAGCTGCAGAGACTGACATCATCCCTTTCAGAGAGGAGGTTTTCCCCTCCCGCTATCTGCACCCTCTCTCTCTGTGTGTGTGTTTGTGTGTGTGTGTGTGTGTGTGTGTGTGTCATGGCTCTCCCTATCTCTCTCTCACACCCTAACTCAGCCACTCACTCTGTACAGTAGTATACTCCTCCTATCTCTCCCTCCCCATACTCCTCCTTTTTTTTTTTTATCTTTCCTCATCTATTTTTTACTTCCTAAAATTGCTGCTATTTTTCAAAGCCACCACAAGTGAGTAACACAAAACTGTACAGTAACACGTGCTCAAGTAAGACTATAGCTGTAACAACAGCTCGGACGTGTGATGCATATTGCTCCTCAGAGGTGTGTGAATCTGCCATCGCAGAGGGAACTCATCCGCTAGGAGTTTTACATTAGAGATCTTATTAATAGATGTGATTGCCTGCAGGTCTTTCACAGCTTCCTCTCTTCCTCTTGCCCACCCCCCACCCCTACTCCCGCTTTCCATTCCTGTTATAGTCCACGGACTGAAGGTATACATCAAGGCTGAAGCTTAATGGGCAGCCTACTTTCACCTATCCAATTCTTTTACATCAGCAGAAAATGAAAATGGAAAGGAGCTAAACACAGGAAGCCTTTTTGAGTCTATTGAGATGGATGCCTGCTGTGGTGCCTGCGATGGTGGAGATCTGTGTTGCTGTCCGTGGTGCTGATTACACTTGAAGGAGACATCACTAAGGACAGCAGTGACCCTGCAGACCCGCAGAAAATAGCCTTCAATGGAGCAAGGAGGAAAAACCTCTTTCAGCCACTGCAGAAACCTTAATAAATGCACATGCACGGGCTCACACACACACACATGGATAAGCACACAAATGTACACACCAACAAAGACAAACACACACACACATAGAGACTTAAATCTACCTCCCAGCCTCCTCCTCTGTGTCTCGCGGGCATTTCTCTACGTCTCAACTCATTTAGGCTTACATTCATCATTGTAAGGTAACTGTGGCAGGTGAGATTAAAATGGATTAGCCCTATTAAAGAAATGTGTGGTGCATATTACACCAGAGCCACGTACACATATTGTCCACAGAGCCACATGCATTTAACTGCAGACACGGCACTAGGCTCAGAAAATGCATAAACATGTGAGAAACAAACCTGCACAGTCTGGTAAAGGTAATAAAAAAAAAAGAAAAAGAGGGATAAAAGATAAAGGAGCTAGCAAGGCAACTTGATGAGGACATTCACAGGAAGGAGAGGTATAGATTCTGTGTATATTGTTGCTTTCCTGCCACTCACACAGTGGACTCCTTTTTGTTGTCTTAACTCTCGTCTCAAGAGGTAGCTTTTAGAATCTCGCCTCCTTGTTTCCATAGTGACACTTTCCCTCTTTTGTGCAAGAGAGTATGTGTGTGTATTTTGGAGACACACAGAGAGGAGAAAGACAGGCGTAGGGAGGGAGAGAGGAGGGGGATGACAGCAAGATAACTTGGTTCACTTACATTTATTCACAACAACAAAAAAAAGAGTCCACACAGCCAGTTTTGTACATGGGTGAGAGTTTCCTCTGTTGATATTTCATTGGCCAACTTTTGACTAGTTGCTTTGCAACGGCTTAACAAAAGTATAACAGTTGTTGCTTAAAGTGTGACACCAACAATAGCACATAGTGATTCCTCAGATTCTTTCTATTGGGATTTTTGAAGCATTAGTCACGGTGCTGTTAGTCCTTTTAAAAATATACCAAAAAATCTACTGATGTTAACCAGTTTCTCTCTAATTTTCTTGCTAAAAAAAAGCCCACAAAGGTTTTACCTTTTTAAAATCACATTTATTCTATTGAGATATGGTATTCCATCAATTCTGGAGACATGTGTAGCTATATGCCCAATCATAATATGCATAGACAAATATTAATCAACCATTAGAGTTCTGATAAAGAGTCCCCTTCAAGTGCATTTCTTTAATTTTCTATTCAGGGCTGTCATTCAGTCATCAGAGGGAAGTTACTGAATAGCTACGTTGATATTAACGCAGAAAGGATAATGAAAAACATTCGGAATGACCTTGAGGGATATAGCTATTACCTGAATAAAATACTACCTAATCTAAATCTGTGGCGCGTTGCGTATAATAAATTATTAATTATGGATATTAAATGGCTAAATTTATCACTTTCAAAACAACCTGGGTGGGTTTAGGAGATTGATGGCAGGAAAACAGATGTGTGTATGTGCATGTGCGGATGTGTGAATACCCATTCGAGAGTGTGTGTTTATAGATATAGATATATAGATATATGAATTTAAATCTCCTCTTGTGGCTCTGGGAATCTGCTCAAAAAGAAGACTTAGCCAAGGAGCAAATCCCTTCTCCCCATGCCCTCCAGCATCTCAGCCAACTGCGTTCCACATCAGTGAATCTGATTCAGGAGCGAGGACACTGGAGGCTCGGCTGAGACGCAGGGTTGACTCCACATAAGGGGATTGTCTAAACTGAGACGTCTGCCATCTTGAGCTGTCATAACTCTTGTGTATAAACAAGGATACATGTGACAAACTTAATGAAATGATGGAAGAGGTAAATGGATCATATAAGCAAGCCTAAACTACTCATCAGCTTCTTAGTCATTTACCATCCTGACAATGCGGCGCGAGGCTTGAAAGTGCAGCTGCAAACTTTTCGAGAACCGGCAATCACTCGATAACTCAACAGTTTCAACAACTGTAGCGGCTCTCTACAGTTTCTGAATGCTCAGCAATTATTAACACGGCAGTAGAGCATCATATGAGTGCAAAGGCAGTGTGGTATTACATAAACTGGAGCCGTTCCCCATGAGTGGCTAGAGGTAAGTGGTGGTTCTTGACATCCATTCTGGTTTTGTATGAAAGAGAAGGGAAGAACCAAAAGTGTGGAAAGGAAAATGCAGAAAGAGGTGAGATGACGGCAGCGCTGACTGATGCTTGAGTGGCATCTGAACTGATCTCAGCAGCAGGACGGAGTCGTCATAAGCCCGGTATTGCTCAGCTGCTCCATCAACTTGCAGTTATCTCCATAAAAAGAAGGTCTATCACCCTGACACAGAGGCTGAGGCGAAGGTGCACCACTCGATCCTTCACCATTTCAAATTACTGTAACCTACCTGCCAGACACTTTCCACTGTAGGGAGAAGTGGGGCCATGTTACCTTGTAAGGATTTGTTATCACTGAGATATTGAAGCTGTTCGGCCATGTGATTTTTAATCTGTGTGCGCAAGCAAGAGAGTGTGTGCGTGACTCCCAGCAAGTGGCGCGTGGCCATAGATGAATGTGTAGTCTTCTCTTCACTTTTCTATTTTGTCTTGAATCAATCCCCAGAGTGTAACAATACCTATTTCTCTCTGTATAATTGGACTGGATGACAGGCACATCTGAAGTCAGCGGATGAAAGCCTCTCCTGACAATGAGAGAGTGTCTGGCCTGTGACATGACTTGAATGAGAAAGAGATAACACTGACACACACACACATATACACACGCACGCACATGCGCACGCACACACGCGCGCGCGCGTACTGTAGTTGATAAGCAAAACACGACAAAAACTTTTACTCATTTGTCACACAAATATGATCACTGGACAGCTTGTGATCATGAGGAAAATGCAGATATGAAATTATATCATTTGTGTCATAATCTCTAATTTGTCCTACAATAAATCTCTTCCCCCATAAGCAGAAGATAAGTTGCAGATTGAATTTATCGCAGTGCTCGCCAAATATTTGCTAGGAGATTCTGCTTTCTGCTTGCTCTGCATAACACTGCTTTGACAGACTGTAAGTTTGAATAGCTGCCAGTGAAACAAATTATTATTCACTTCCCCCTGTATTCTGGCTCGCCTATTTATATCTGCGTGTGAGGGTGTGAAGTAATATCCTGCATCCTGATGCATATAAACCCACACAGATGTGCACAAGGATCACACGCGCATGTGCACACACACACACACACACACATATGCTAACAGACTGTGAACAAAACACTGAATGCAACACAATAACACACTCAAGGAGGTATTTGTAAAACCAGATCATGCCCCTAAAAAGCACAAAATGTCTCTTTCTTAGTCTATTTGCTGTTCGCTTTGTCACCACGGAAACCACCATTGCCCAAACATCCCTACACTGATGGACACTTACATTAAGTGTCTTCCCATTTCTCCTTCTGTTAGCCCCCCCGCCCCATCACCACTTACCACCATGTGGTCAAGCAAGTACACAGCCCTGAGAAACTTTGTGGCCCTCACAACCTGTTTTCACTCGAGCGCTCAATCTTATGAAAAGGAAATAAAGCTTCGGCTGAAAAAACCAAGGGGAAAAGAACTATTTGTTTTTCTTGCACATAAATAAAGCTGCTGGTGAAACACTACGTGATGTTGTGATACACAAAGCAATAGTCTTACAAGAAGTGATATCTTTTCTTGAACAAAACCTATATGTAGCTCACCCAAACTGGCTTTTATACTCTCTAATGATACCGTATGTGTCACATCATATACTATTTTAGCCATCTGTGTATACTGAATAGTGGTTGGAGTGTATAATAGCAGCCATAAATCAATATGTCACAATGTCCAAATGTGATTGGTTTTCTTTTTGTCCTTTAAATCAACCTTCACCAACTCAGCGCGGCCCCACTGACTAAACATCCCTCACCCCAAAGTGTATAAAGCAACACTAATTCAGCAATGATTTATTCGCGTGAGAATGTTCAGCAGCAAAAGTGCAAACTGCAAACATATTTGTGAACAAAACTAATTCCTAATCAAACATTTTAATAACATAAAGGGAGCGAAAATCTTTCTCTTTCGAGCCCAATCTTGCACGTTATCATTTTGCCAATAACTTATTTATGAAAAACTGGTGATACAGCTCTCACGCTGCATGCAGGAGACCGGCACATTTCCATGGGCACGTGGACAATTTGATTCAACTAAAGCTTATTACGTTAAATTTATGTTGAGCCCGACAGTCACGGAAGAGTTGGTTAAACTCTTTGGAAAGTTCTGAGGCTGCAGTTTGTTTTGCACTGCACTCAAGTTAGCCAAAGCAAAATACTCTGTGCTTTTATGAATCTGCTTCTTTGTGTTATATAGTTTAACCTCTCTACATATATTTATCCATGTCAGAGTATTGACAGCATAGTGAAGATGTTATACAGCTTATTTGTGCATAATTCTGTTGAAATGGTGATGCTTCTTTTTTTACAAAGGATCTATGAAAACAGGAGGTTACTGGCTGGGCTCGTCTTAACTGTGTTCCAACTAATAACAATAACACTTCATGAAAATTAAAAGACTCAGCTGTCTTAGGAAATCACAAAACGAATCAGAAAGAAACACTGCATGGTTCTGATGGTTGACACAACAGTTGCTCTTCACTGTGGCAGCTAGAACATAATATCTGGCAAGATTACCCAGATTGTGTTGTTTGCACCTATAATCCATATATTTACCATAATAATAATAATAATAATGTTTGAAATGATTGTGGAATAGGAGGTGAATTAGTGCAGTGGAGAACCACGAAGAGTTAGGACGTGCTCAGCAGTTCTCTTCACGTTTTATTTGTCTTTCAGCATATTTTTTAAATTTAATTCATTTTTGTTTGTTTTTCCGGGCTGCAGTGCTAATGTTCTGACTCAGTCTCACAACACTCACCATTTTCATTAAGACTCAGCTAGAAGCCGTATTCAGCGATTCTTAAATCCCACAGTATGAGTCAAATGAAAGAGAGACAAAGTTGCTGAACATAATGGAGCATTTGCCAGCAATAATAACACGTATTGTTGGTGATCAGAACAAAACTGAAAGGCTAATCAATTGATACAAGCATAATTATAGTGATACTAGTGTAGACAAGCAAAAACTGCTTATTAACTTCTCACTAAACGTTAATCAATTTTATAGTCATGTGATTTGCTGTTAGTAACTTGTAAGAGTCCTTTAATACTTGCTCGCATGTAAAATCTGCACACAACACAGACTCGTTTTGGCTCAGTGGCTCCCTGACAGTGTCAGGACAGCATTCATCACAGGACTGGTTATATCTGACATTAAAAGTATCCAGTAGCCAAAATATTATTGAGTCCTGTTTTCTGTACTGTGTATATGAGAAAGTTTCTGCATTTTCCTTAATGGTGGGAGCAGTGGGAATGATTTAACAATTCTCCCACTGTGCAGTGCTTCCATTATGATATGCCTCTCTGACACACTGGTCAGCAGCAGCAGCAGGTGGTATGATGTGGCTGAAGTGTAAGTGGCTTTCACAGTGCAAGATAGGCTGTCAGTCAGAGGCCCTGAGGGAAACAGCTTCACACCATGCAGAATGGCCTTTCCACACTCCCTCTTTCTGTCTCGCTCTGTGTGTGTGTGTGTAAGTAGTCTTACTTTGCTGTTTGTCTGTGTGAGTGAAGCA
>VOQJ01048141.1:66568-78322 GCA_015052665.1 Apistogramma diplotaenia | reverse complement strand
TAGCAGAATATAAAAATAAATAAGTAATAATATTAAAAAACAAAGACGACGGAGGAAAAAAAAAAAAAAAAGAGTGGGGGGGGGGGGGGGGGGGGGGGGGGGGGGGGGGGGGGGGGGGACAGTGAGTATTATTCGACAAAGGATGTGGAACATAAAGCTGCTAGGCAGAATGAAACGAGGAAGAGCACAAAGAAGATCCACGGGTGTAGTGAAGGAGGACATGCAGAGGGGTTGCTGTGACAGAGGAGGATGCCAGGAATAGGGTGAGATGATCCGCTGTTGCGACCCCTAAAGGGAGCAGCCAAAAGAAGAGGAAGATGATGATTCTGGCTCATATCGCTTAATATAAACATCTATTTTTCCTTGTTCACCTGTAAAGTTCCCTATATAACAGAGGTTTTTACTATGACCCATATGAATTATGAAACCAGCTTTTCAGACTCTAATTTACATTCGAAAATGCGAGTATCAGGAATGCTTCGGCACCCTGTTAAAGCAAAGGCATCACTCCTCTTCCTCTTATCCTGTTCAGGGTCGCAGGGAGGCAGGAGCCTATCCCAGCTAGGGCGAGAGGCGGGTACACCCCGTGCAGGTCGCCAGCCTGTCGCAGAGCTAACACGGAGAGACAGACAACCATTCACACTCACATTCACACCTATGGGCAATTTAGAGTCACCAATTAGCTTAACCCCACTAACTGCTTGTGGGAGGAAAACGGACAGCGCTAACCATCGCGCTGCCCATCACCTCGAAAGTGGAAGTTATCCTTCAACCATCTTTATTGCTGAATTTTGCCAGCAGGCGTATTGGATGCTGTGAGAGTGAGAGCAGTTAAAGTGGAAAGCTGTGGGACAATCACTGCAGATGCGTTTCACCGTTTTCTGAAACTTTATTTAAACAACGCGGAAACATAAACGAGACAAAACATTTGACAGCACCGGCTGCAGCTGCTAGCTGATATCCCTCACTACGCACTTTTTTTCACCACGTTATTATTCGACATGAACCACACATGTAAGCGGTTTGGTTTACCTATTACATCTAAACGCTGGACTATTATTAATAAAAAATACTGACCTGGTTTCGTCGCTAGTTTTCTCTGCTGATGAGTGAGACATGTCTGCAGCAGGTTGAAGATTCCGCTCTGGGCAAAACATTTGTTAAACACCACGATGAGATATTTTTCTGGACATCTAATACTGATTCGGTGAGGAATATTAAATGGCCTGTAAATGCTAGTAACTCCTCATTTTAGTTTCGCCGGGGAAACTCGCCAGTTTAACATCAAATCAACATCCGGATCAAGGCGGGTCAAACACAGGTCAGTGTGTGAGCTTAAACCTTTAGCGCCCCCTTGTGGTGAGTCATACCTATTCAACTGGAGGAATTTTTTTAGATGAAATATTTTACAGAAAATTCAAATACTAAAATTGTGAATGGTAAACTTTTATACCAGGTTGCATTTACGTTTACCATTTCTGTATATTTATTTTTAATTTGAAGTTTGTCTAGTACATACAGACCCCCCCCTCTCCATTCAAGCTACTTAGTGTCTTTGAACTGAAAACAAAAAACTTCCAACAACAAAAACAATATAATAGTAGTTATAATAATGAGGAGAATGAATAAATGATTAAATATGTGAATATATAACTAAGCAATGTCCTTTTTTTTAGCTGGCATGACAGAAAAAAGTGAGGCTTTTAAAATAGCATAAATCAAAACAACAAGGAAGTAGGTAACATGCATTAAGAATATTTTCCTCCACATGGTTTTCCATGGTTTGTTAAGTTTTACAACTATTTAAAAATAGATATAATAAAAATAATTATTTCCAACTAGTTTTTGCCTGGCAAAAAGTCTGGCTATAGTTGAGAGGTTGTTGTGGTCAGTTCCCATGTTGGGAGTATGATGCAACATAACGTAACAGTCACAGTAGCAATCTTTCAAAGCCACCCCAAAAAGGAAGCTCTTGCTTTTCATGTGGATATGCAAGAAGGCTGTTTGAACAATGTTTCATAGATGCATGAATCAAATATTAATTTTAGTGCTGTAAATAATAAGTTGTTTGTTTGGAGGAAAAGGGATTCTAAACAACCGTTGATACTGTTATGGTTTGGGTCTATTTTGCTATGTGCATCACAGGACAGCTCACCATAATTAAAAGAGCCATGAACTACACATTGCACCTGCAAACTCTATAGGAAAACACAGGGACATCTTTCTGAACTGAATCTCAAATGGAAGTGGGACATGCAAGACCACAACCCTAAGCAATCAAGTGGTTCTACAAAAGGACGGTAATAGAGAAATAAAGTTAATATGTTTAAATCAATAGAAGCCTTCTGGAAAGACCTGATGTTAAGGAAACACGCCAACATCCAGAGCTTTAAGACAACTGAGCTCAAAGCTTTTAAACTACTATGCAAGACTGGTCTGCACACATTAAGACAGTGGAATGAGATGGGACAGACCTTTACTCCTCACAGACTATACATGCAACAGTACAATTTTTCTTAAGTTTAGACTGATATTTGTCCCATTTGTTTAGCTGGGTTCACTTTATCAACCTGTACAACTTGCAAATTCTAAAGTCAATGTTATGCATTTTAAAAAATGCAGGACACAAGAGGCAAACACGCAGGCTGGAAAAATTAAGAAAATAACTTTAATATACAAAAATATAAACATGTGCAACTCATAACCCTGATTCATCCATCAAAAGGCAGCGAATAATCACAAAAAAAAAAAAGATAAGATAGAAACAGTGGAGTAACTGCAAAGCATTTCTTTCTCCTGGGTAATGAGTTCATAAACAAAGGTCTGCTACAAACTTGCCTGGGTGCTATTTACAAATCAGCTTTTTAAATACTTTGTTCTAAGGGTCCATTTCCATTCACAACTAAAATACACTGAATTGCCTGCAGGTTCCACACCTGGGCAGGCCACACTGTTATTTATGATCAAATAAGGACAAATTTATTTGATGCTGGCTTTAATTTACCAAGCCCCCCCTCCCCCTCCTTTCTGCCTGCACAGGTTTTATGAATGCACTTCTTACTGACTTCGTAAACCCTCTCACACTAAATCAGTTTTTCTCTGAAATTTCTGATGTGTGACAATTATTTCATAGAGTTCAATAAGACAAGCAGCTTAAAAGAAAAGTCAAGTCAATCATTTCGCAGTGCTTTGTAAACAGTGAGGCAGCACCACTGAACGCATTCAGGTGCACGTCTGAACTAGTGCAGCGTGAACAGTGTGTGTAAGACGGGTGTCGGGATCATCGGCGGTGAAACGCCAGACCGTTGTTGGTGCTACAGACTTGGAGGAGGAACCTCGGGGACCGGAAAGACCACTTTCTTCCTGAGTGAGAAGGCCGGCTGAGGCATCTGCTTTCTCTGACCGGTCCTGTCACTCTTCTGGCTAACATCGGCATTCACTTTTGTCAGGATAGACATGAGGTCGCAGTGCCTGCGAGAAACGAGACACGGGGGTGAGACGAGGTCAGCAAAAATGTGCCGCATTTTTGTAAAGAAATTCCTTTTCATTGAGAAGATTATTATATTATATTTGACATTTTGCTTCACTAACCTGGGCACCATCTCAACAAGGTTTTGGCACAAAGACTGAATAAACCAGGTGCCCCTGGTTTTATCCCGGAAGGAGACAAAGAAAGGAACTGTGGCCATTCCCAGCAGGAAATCTGCATTCGATGGGATGCCGTGTTTAGTTGCTACAGCATCACTACAAAGAAAGCTGTGTTCAGGGCTATCTGATTCGATGTACACGGCATTCTGCTCGCTGATCCCCTGGCAGGCCTGGATGAAAAACAGCTTGGGCTTGCCTGCTAAAGAGGGGCATTTTAATCCATTGAAGGGGTCAGTCAAAGAATTGATCTTGACAGTGGATCCATCCACACCATATACGCTTCCTTCTATTCCATGGCTGAGAACACAGCACACCACGCAGTCCATCTGACTGTGGTCTCTTCCGCTGAGCTCCCTGAACACGGACAGCAGGTCAGCACAGTCACAGTGGGTCTCCACGTCAAAGCCGAGCCACTGGAACACACTCTGCAAACTTTCTGGAAGAAACGGATGTAAACACATGCACGCGGTGAGCACTTAGTGCAGGACTGGGATGACACGGACACTTCATCAACAGTAAAAAATGAACTCAAATTTGAGCTTACTCTGATCAACATCAGTTCCCCCCCGAGGCTTCAGAGACACCCTGGATTTACTGAAGTCGTAGTTGTTAACAATTAAGCAGATGCCCCTCTTTTTACAAGTCATAGGATATGTTCCCAAATCCTGCAGAGAGAGAAATCCATGACACAGATTTCAGGCAAGACAGGATTTCAGGGCATTACTAAGAAACTTGTATTAAAGCATCATCCCAAAGGATGACTCCATAATGCATATCTGAGAAATAAATCACACACACCTCAGTGTTTGTTGCCTGAGACATCGGCATATCAAAGGTCTTGTTTTCTTGAGTTGATGTAGTATCCATTCCCACTATAGGACAGACGGATGAAGCAAGGAAGAGCAATAATTACAGGGGAGGAAAAAAAAAGAGAAGCAACAATTACATTTGAATGTTTTAAAAAAATCGCACATCATTTTATAAAAAAAAAGCTCAATAAAGAGGAGTTAATTAGGATCTGTTAATGAGGCACAGATGCTCATCTTAGTGCTTAATCTACTCGCTGCATGTGACAGAGCCTCGTGTTTATCTCCACAACGAGAGCAACCAAAGAAAATTAAAAATCATCTGAATCCTGACAGGAGCCAGTGGTTGTAACGGTTTATGGTTACACACTATTCTGTCCGTATTTGTAATCCAACAATGATTTTTTTTTAAAAACACACAATTAAAAAAACAAAAACCTGCAATAATTACAGAGAAAGCGAGAACTTGGTGACAGTGGGAAGGAAAAACTCCCTTTTAACAGGAAGAAACCTCCAGCAGAACCAGGCTCAGGGACGGGCAGCCATCTGCTGCACCCGGTTAGGGCTGAGGAAGCAGTGCAAACAGACTCATTTGGCTCTCTGTGCCTCTCAGTGGCTATGAAGCTCTATAAAGACTATAACACAGGAGCTGTGTGAGTTTGCTTACTGGAACGCATTGATAATCTTGACTTACTAATGAGAAATAATAAATAGAAAAACACAGGTCTTGATAAACTGCTCATTGTTTGCCCCTTTAGAAATCTGTATGCATTGTTTTTTTGCATGTGTGTATATTATATTTTATACTAAAATCTAAAACATTTATACTAAATGCAATTAGAGCCTTGAAATAAACATGTTTCGTGCACCCCAGCCCCCCTTTTATAGCCGCCCCTGTTTGCTGCACTGTGACAGACTTTGGGTCGGCTGCCGTCAGCCTTCAGCAAGCTGCCTAAGTTTAAACATCGAGGCAGACTAAGTTAACAGTTCTTCTGCATACATATGTCTTTATTTTAACTTCTGTAGCTTTCCTGAAGATTTTTCACTGCGTAAAACAAACAGCAGTGAACGGGGAGCAGCCACTTGCTCGTTGAACAGGTGGTTTTATTAAGGACTTCCACCAGAGTTTTCCCAGCAAAGCTTTCAGTGGTGATTTGTACAGATACAGCCTTGGCTGGGACTCCTTCCTCCTCTCATGGCACCTGACGCACCAGCTTTCCAAAAATCATGTGAGTCAGATGACGCATGCATGCTTACTTTTGGCATTACTCATCGCCTGCCGCCAATCTTATCACATATCTTCGTCTGATTCATTTTAATAATAGATTTTAAAAATGTTGCGCTGTGAAAGGGACTCCAAATGCAACAAAGTGTCCACCCTAATACTGCAGTCATTTTTTTCCATTTATACCGTAAGTGCAAAAACTGCATGTGCTGACAGATAGGAGAGAAGCAATAAAGCATAAGCATTCGACCTGGTCTTCGCATGAATAAACAGCCATGCAAACAGCTCCCGCAGCCCTCGCACGCCACAATTTTCAACCCTCCCTTCACGAACATTACAGAGAAAAATATGGATAGAAAATTTTGGGAGAATGCTAGCATCAAAATAAGCCTTTAAAATAACTCGCCATATGTTTTCTTTAGCTGTAGGATGACATCAAAATGAGTCGTCATTGTTTTTTTCGTTTTACAGCTGACTCATTATTTGCATTCCAGTGAAATGAGTGTGCAATGAGAGGCTTCCTCTTACCTGCAGACAAGAAAAAAAAACACCTGACGTGGCCTAAAATTTTCCCCTTGCAAATTCCAGCAGCTTCACTGATTAATGCAGCGATTTTCGTCCAAACAGACTCAAATATTAGAGTGAAACAAAACTGAAATCTCAGTGATATGCGGCCAGATATGAGCCACCATCATCGACATGTTTCCTTCCGCATTTACTGCTTGCCTGTATATGAATCTGCCTGTTGTAATTCTGTTCACAAAATACCCACATTTATCTTGATCTCAAAGGAAACTACACTGTTCAAAAGACAAAAAAAAAAAAACTGGTTTCTGGCGGTCTTTGTGAAATCGATTTCTAAATCTCCATTTACACAGACCTAGTGATGGCTCAGCGGTGTCCTGGTAGCTGCCAGTTGTTCGGGAAAAGGGTTCATTCTGGTTGCAGGAAGTTGCTGGGACTTGTTAGTGGGACATGAGTCACAAAGAAGTGCATGGCGCTGCACCAAACACCTCCTTATGGTTGCTATAGTGACTAGCGGGTGTGCCACTGTCAGGAGTAGTTTGGAAAATGGGGATTTGTCTGTAAACCAGAGGTGTCAAACATAAGGCCCGGGGGCCTGAACCGGCCCCCCAAGGACTCCTATCTGGCCCGCTGAACTGCTTCAGGAAATGTAAAGGAGGGCATAAAATTTGGAATTAACTGCACTTTTAAAAGATTTTTTCCTGTCAAAGAAATCTCCCATGGCCCTTCATACAACACCAAAGTGATTAAGTAATAGACAATAAAATGATGGAAACCCGTTTTTTCACTATTATAGAATTTTTTTTTTACAATGGCTTCACAGTAAAAAATACATTTAAAAAAGGACTGTTTCTGTAATTATAGGACTGTCTGAACAAAGGGCTAACAGAACTTTTTTGTAATTTCTTACAATTTAAGCTCAGAGTGTTGTTGATAGATTTCTCTGTTGTATAAAAAAAATGAAATACTGTTGTAATTGCACTTTTTTCTTATATTAAGATATCTCCGGGATTCAATGTGCAGTTGATCTTCTGCACAGACACAAAAAGAGGTATCGCTGGTCTGGCCGCCTGAAGATTAAAGTGAGCTGCATGTGGCCCACAGTGCAAAACGAGTTTGACACCCCTGCTGTAAATGCTTGAAAACTACTTGCACTACCAAGTGGTAGTGAAACAAAAGAGGGCAAAGCAAAGCTGACAGAGAGAACATGTGCCTTTAAAGTAAAAGCTGCGCCTTAAAGCTGCAGCAGCCAACACTTTATAAGGTTCAAACATTCTCAGTTTCCAGTTTGTGTCACACTTTTTTCCCCCATCCCGCCTCCTTATAGGTCGAGTGGAATTCGAGTTTAAACCCTCTGATTGTAAACCTGCTGTCTACATTTGTCATCGCAAGTAGCTTACCTCGCAGGGCTTTGAACTCGTTGATCTTATTGTTCAGCATGGGACACACGTGCCCGATTATGATCTCCAGGGTGCTCAGGTCACTTTCACTGAGGTGGCCCGTGCGCTCCATCTCCAGGAAGATTTCCAGTGTAGTCTGAAAATGACACAAGATCTTTGCGCTGATGGAAAAGTAAAGTGTGCATGCTGAATTTGTGCTGATGTTCAATTCAATTCAATTTTATTTATACAGCGCCAAGTCACAACAAATAGTCGCCTCAAGGCACTTCTTATTGTAAGGTAAAGACCCTACAATAATTACAATCAAAACGACCCCCTATGAGCAAGCACTTGGCGACAGTGGAAAGGAAAAACTCCATTTTAACAGGAAGAAACCTCCAGCAGAAGGGGCGGTCATCTGCCGCGACCGGTTGGGGCTGAGGAGTCGCGGCGTGAGTTTATACGACATGTAAAGTTTTTGTTCAAAGGAAATTATGCGACAGCGTACGGCAGATGTGTAAAATGCTATAGAAAGTAATTTATTCCCCAAGTACATAAAACATTCTCGCACTGAAGGATTAGACTAAAATATTATGGGCTACATTTATCCCATTTTAATAAAGCTTGGCCACGTAAAATTTGGCCTGTCTTCACAGTGAAATTCTGAAGGAGCACTTACGATATGTTCCTCCCGTTTTCTACGTGGGAGCATGTTCTCTAACAAGAACTTCACTTCTCTCAGCTCACTGTCAATAATGTCTTCAGACAGGCTGTAGAGCAGCTTCCTGGAATCACAGGAAAACAGAATGAACATTATCTTTATCAGCTCCCAGCATTACAGGAATATTTTTTCAGTTTCAAAAATAAACTTGCCAATGTAGACCGAAATCAGACACATTAAACAATATGAAACAAAACGCGGACCTGTAGGGAGAGATGGGGCTCTTTGCTGCACATGGAGTGAGACCAAGGTCCTGGACGAGGGAACGGCGTTCAATGGTGAGCAGAAGGTCAGTCAAGAGCTGTGGCTTCTCAGGCGAGAGGCAGTCCTGCTTCATCAGACAGGAGAAGAGCTCGCTGGCCGTCTCCACCGAGTTTGACTTCCGGTCCAGGAGATCAGCGCAGAGAAAGACCAAAGCTTTCACCTCGTCTTTGCACAGCGCCTTATCTATGCTCAGCAACAAAGTTTGGAAATCCATTTCCTGTGTTTAAAGCGAAATATGAAATTGGCTCAAATTTCAGTTCTCTCTGGTGTGACGCATGTAGCCCGTGCCTGTTTAACAATGCAAAGTGGGAGCATCATGCAAACTGTTCCTTCTTTCTCCGGGGAGAAATGACTCACAAACAGTAACATTAATATTTGGTGGCATTCTGGGGGAGCTTATGCCTCTTATGAAACAGAAAAAAAAAAAAAGCATAACTCATAATTGTATAACAGCAATGTGCCAATTGAAACACTAAGTCACAAGAATTAGACATACTGCTGGTTTTGATCAATAGCCCTTCATGTTATTTAGGGCTGTCTTGACATCAGATTTTTCCCCTGCGTGATGATAATAATGGCAAAATTTTAATTATATTACTAATGTCTAGAATAGAAAAACTATTTACCCATAACTCTACATGTGGTGATTCTCATTGTGGATCACCATGTGTCCCTCTGTACGTGGGACTGCGCAGTACTTTATTCTTTTCCTTAACTCCTGTCAGGACTTTGTATGGCTCTGCAGGACATATATCTTTCAAAAATCTGGCATTTGAGGAGAGGGATTTCCATCATAGCCAGGAGGAGGAAGTTAGCCCATCAAATGCCACTCATGGGGGGAAGCTCCAAGTCACAGATTTTGGTGAATTTGATGGAAACTACCACAAAGAAAGTGAAGCATACTGAGAAACAGCGTTTTTGTCTTTGTGGTTTATTTTTCAGTTGTGCACAGAGGGAAACTATGACGCGAAGTGACGAAGTGTGAGCGTCACAATTGGATTATAACAGCTAAAATTAAAAATTAAAAGATACAGTACGCCAATCTATGGGTGCATCTCTACTGAAAGCCAGAAACTGTTACTTGGCTGGACTTAAGCTTCCTTTGATCACTGCATTAACTTCGCAAGATGTATTTGTCATTACAATTCGGTAACATGCACTTTGTTGTAGTCTTAAATTAGAAATGAAAACTTCAGATTACCACTCAGCGTCCTACAGCGTACTCTGCAAAGTTTCAGTTTCGTTCCGGCTGCCGGGAAATGTCCGGTAAAATGCAATTCATAATCCCTTTAACATACTTTAACATACTCACGTTAGCAATATTAAAGTCCTAATGAAGTGGGAACATGCTGCCAGCCCGCCCGGAGGATGATGATGATGGTCGTTTATGTCAACAATTCCCGAGAACTCCGTGAAGTCCGTGTCCTCTGCTAGAAACGCTCAAACTAGCGACAAAGTGCGCCTCACTTATGAGCTACGCGAAGAGAAGTTAATATCAAACAGAAAGCAGCTTCCTCTCAGTGGGATGAGTGCAAGTTCTAACAAATTAACCTAACCTTAGAATGACAACTACCCGTGACGTACCTGGCCGTGATTGGATGTCACTACTGCGCAACCCTGACCTGAAAACATGTCTGGGCAAATTCCCGGCCCAATTCCCATCCATGTTTACTCCTGAGCCTGTCCCAGCTGTCATAGGGCAAGAGGTAAGGGACACCCTCTACAGCAGGGGTCAACTCAAATGACCCGGGGGCCACTGCTGGCTCTGTCATCTCAGTGGAGGAACACTGTGCATTCTATATTCTAAAATGTACAAGGAGATATTATATTAACTATGATCTGTCAGCAAATCACTGAAAGAGTGGATTAATGCATTATATATGTAAAACACAGGTTTTACAGACAGAGCAACTAGTCGAATAAGCTCTTCGATGGATAAATACAACAAAATAAGTGATAAAAATGATCTTTTCTAAACATAATCCGGAGCGGAAGCTGCATCCCGGCCGCTTTCACACATATTTCGTGATATCAGGGACATGTTTGAGTTCTTGGCAGAGAGCGTGTGAAAGGCTGCAGAAGAGAAGAACAGAGGAGTGCCAAAAATATTTTTAATGCACGAAACATTCGCACCGGACGCGTAAATTCCACGTGTCAAAAATATTTGGCAAGGTGATTTCATATCTCAAAACACGCACCAATGCACTGAGGGGTATTCCAGAAAGCATGAAGTTGATCAACTCTGAGTTTCCAGCTCCAGAACAGCTGATCAGAGTTCAATCAACCCTGCAGAGCCGAAGATCCCCGATTTAGGTGATTTTCAGTGGAAAATATGTCAAGATTCATACTGTAAAATTTCAGACGCCTCAACTTTCACGCTGACATTTACGTCACTATAAATACTTTTAGTTCAGTTTCAAATCATTTCAGTCACATCCTCACTCAAACATTCACATAATTTCCCGGATCCAGACATATTTTCAGCAGTGAGCGTTTCCAAAACGACCAGTGTGTTGTGTCTAAAGCTTCATAGAGATCAGAGTGATTTAAACAGTGATGCTAAATTACATTAAATGTCTCACAGGAACTGTTTTCATATGGAGAGAAAATTGACTCAAAATACCAGTGTCTGTAATGTTGGATTTGTGTGTCTGCACTGCTGGATTTGTAATTTTTTTATAATAGGTCAATCACCTGATACACACACAAAACAATATTTACACACAAATCACCTGGGCCCCGTTTCAGAAAGCAGGGTAAGTGCAAACCCTGAGTAAGTTCTGGGGTAACTACGTGCATACCCTGGGTTTTCGGTTTCAGAAAACCAGGTAGCCGTTACCCCGAGTTAACTTACTCCCACAACTTACTCCGTGAACCAACCCTGCTCCGTAGCAGGGTTACTTGAACAAACCCTGAGTATGTGTGACTCTGCAGCTGAGAGTTGGACAGGAAAGTGTCAGACAGGGCGTGTCCTTTCCTAGAGGAGCCTGTATACTCCGCAGAAATCTACGTCGGGAGAGAGTGATAAGACCGCGATTAGACGTCTTTTCATTTCCTGATGAATATCTGTTTGAGCGGTACCGTTTTTCACGGGAGTCATTAATGTATCTGAATGATATCCTCAGACCGCATCGCTCCTGTTACCCAGCGAGGAAAGGCTGTCAGTTCAGAACAGATACTTTGTGC
>VOQJ01048141.1:28114-45036 GCA_015052665.1 Apistogramma diplotaenia | reverse complement strand
GAGAGGAAAAAGAGGGGGTGAGGGGGGGGGGGGGGGGGGGGGGGTGTGTAGACATACAAGGCCATCTTCCCTCTCATGGTCCCTGGGTTTGCTGTTATTTTATTGAATTCTTAGTTATTTATTTGAGTTTGGGTGTCTGATTAGCTTTCTCTGTTATTCTTGTATTTGAAGTTTTGATTCTTATCTCTGGCATGTTGAGTTTTGCATTTCCCGCTTCGATTTCTTCATTTTTCTATAGTGAGTTTCTCCGGTTCTTGTGTTTACATAAAATAAACACGGAAACCTTTTAGTATTCATGTTTCCTTGTGCTCTGGTCGCTGTCTTGATGCATTCTAGCTTAAGACTAACTAGAGTTTCTTATCTCTGTGCTCAGGAGTTATCTTTCGGGTTATTTCCTGTTTTAATTTGTTAGTTGTCTCTTGTGTCTTTCTTTGATTTTTACTTCCTCCCCTGTGATTATCTTGTACACTCATCCATGTTTCATTTCCCTTCTGTTCCCAATTCACCCTCAGGATGTGTATATACACTCACCAGACACTTTATTAGGTACACCTTACTATGCTGGAAGTAGCCATCAGAAGATACGGACACTGTGGTCATATAGGGATGGATATGGTCACCAGTCATCATAATTCAACGCGTCATCTTGACCATGTCTACATGCCTAAATGCACTGACTTCCTGCTATGTGATTGGATATTTGCATTAACGAGTAGCTGAACAGGTGTACCTAACAAAGTGGCTGCTTTGCTTGCATTTTACCCAGGTTCTCTGCGGCTTCCTTGGATTTAATTATTGAGCTACGAGTTCAACAAAATAAAAGCTTTGCTTTAGATTCATTTGGCCGGCTGGAGTCCCGTATGTCAGTCCCATAACAGTCCTGTGACAACGCTCACCAGTTTTGTTTAAGAATCAAATGCAAATTACACATGAGAGTGAAAGAAATGTTACACATTTTGCAGCTAGATGATCACAAAACACTGAGCGCTGCACAAAATTGAATCTTATCCTAGAGTAGAAGTCATGCTCGAGGGATCTTGATTACATTGTGCTAATCCATGTGTTGATTTAGGGGTAATACTAGCTGAGTGAAGTTAGACATGTTAATTAAAAGTCTTCTTTTTAAAATATATTCCTAAAGAGAGGTTTATAAAAAGCATCCACTCCAGTTTGCTCAAAGGACAAGTAAAAAGCTTACTCACACCATCCACAAGATTAACTACTGACTTGGCAAAGTTCCTTGTGTGCTGCTTGTTCTTGTGTCGTTTAAACTGCAAACAGAAAGGGGGAGTTAAAGAAATAGCACACTGTGATGTTCAGCGTGTAACATTCAGTGGCGCTCGCTGCTCCCTCTTGTGGGAGGGAGTCGGCCCAGGTATGAAACATTAAAGTCTTCTGCTGTATATGATAAAATACCACTTATATAGCATCAAATGAGGAAAAAGGGGAGATTTTTACGCACCATACTGTGGTCACTGACAATCATGACTTCTAAATACTTCATCTCCTCAAATACACTGCGAGGCGTCTGCAAAACAAAACAGCAATGACCAGGCAGCTCCAAGCGTATAATTTGGAGCATCACCACAGGTTTGACCTTGTAAACTACTGTGGGTGTTTTTATTGTAAACTGCGAAACGCAGCCAGGGTGAGTGAACTAAAATTGTTGCATTACTTCAGAGAGAGGTGAGATCAGAGTCTTACTGCTCGCTTTTTCCTGCGCTTCAGCCAGGACATTTCATCCAGCTCCGAGAAGAGCTGCTCCTCGTCTTCCCCTGCAAATGCACACAGGGAACGAGTGACACCACGCCACACTCGAGTGTTTACATCTGCGCAGGCTTGTTTTTGAAATAAATCAGTTATGCAGTTGACATTTTCTCAGAAATTCCAGCACTGTGTCTCAAAATTTCCCAGGAAGGGCAGAAGAGGAGTGAAGCTATGAAACTTGGCAAAATGGAAGCGACACGAGCTCATGTGATTCATGCACGTAAAGTTATTGACATTGGGTCTATTTCACAACATTAACGCTGTAGAATTAATTGTGCACACGTCAGACGACGGCCCCTGGACCTTCCCTGCATCCTTTGTGCTTAACACAGGGAAGATAATTCGGGATCAAGAGGTCAGCGGAGGTGTGGTGCCGGCAAAGGACTGATAGAGACCGTTATGTGAAAAGATTAATGGCAGGCATGGAAATCTTACCCTGCTGCTCTGAATCATCATGCCGTAAAGCGGAGGCTGTTCTCTTTAGTTTGTGAGGCCTTGCAGATGGTTCCTGTAGCAGTCAGGCAAACAAATAAAAAAATGTAAAAAGGTGTGAGCACTCAGAAAGGCAGGCGGTTTACTCAGCTTATTATGATCAAATATTTATGCAAAAAAGAATTGCAAATGACTTTATGGAGAATTTCCAAAAGTAAATGCAGCAATAAATAATTATACAAATAAAACATTTTTAGACTGACACCGAATGCCTGCCGCAGCACTTTTCTGACATTAACTGCTGTGATGTGTCACACTGAGTGCTCTTGAGGTGCTGATTTCAAGAGCACAAGGTGTTCCAGTTTTGTAAAGATCAAGAGCACTTACATCAGCATGTAAAGTGCGTAAAAAAAAGATTCCCGTCAGAGTCACACCTCATACTATTCCTCTGAATGTAACAGGATGAACTGGTGTGGACCAGAGCCAGGGCGGAATAGCCACGTTCTAATCACCGCTTCACAAACTGATGGTTAGCATCTGATGAAAACACTAAACACTTGTTTTCGCTTCATCGTGAAGTCCAACTGGAACTAGTATACAAAAACATCTGGCGATGCACTTAATCTCCAGCTGGAACTGACTTTGGCCAGCCTTGACTCATTACTTCTTCCTTTTCCTTTAAAAACAGGGGCAACCTGATAAGACACCCTCGACTGAAAACATGAAAGCAGGAAAAACATAAAATATGTGTGCACATCTGAGAATGTTTGTCGGATACACAATTTGCTCCTCTACAAGAGGAATAACTTACACTTGAATGGGTCTGTTGTAAGGGCTCAATTAGATACACATGGACTCCATCATCAAACATCCCACTGCCAGGCAGAGGGAGAATAAAAGGGAGAGACACCAGTCAATAATAAGTCAATAGGAGCTAAGGAGCAGAGATGAGTATATCCAGAGATGTTCTGAACACAGCGACGACTTCTCAGAAATCTGATGTTCACTTACTGCAAACCGTTACAGGTGGATAATGCTGCGTGGGAGTTATCGTTCCCTCTCACCTGGCCGTGGTAGTAACAGTGCTCACCGCCCTGAGGGAAGAAGACACAGTACTAAGGCGGCATCGCGGCAGAGCAGCTTTAGCAGTAACATAAACCCCGGAGTCGTGTGTACATCAACAAGGCGTACAACTGTCGGCGTGTTTGAATTTTTCAGCAGTCCTGAAAAGGGTAACAGCTTGTGTCACAGATGTCAGTTTTGGCTTATTTGCAGCTCAGTCCTGGGGGGGGGGCCTCAATCTATGCTTATTAAGAGGTGAAGTTAATACACCGCGAGGTGGGTGCCGGCACTATTTGTGACTCAGCTGTCAGACTCCGGGTGCGCAGAGGACCCCATCGCTCTCTCTTTTCCTCTCCCTCGCACACACTTTACCCACCCCGTCCTGAACTGATACTGCAGAGCGCTTTCTCTCTCTCATCATGTGACCAGAGCTCCAGCAGGAGGCTGCAGGGGAGCAAAACCCTGCTGATTCAGCTACAGCATGCCCAGCCCAGCTCTCTGCCTGAATCAGCAGCAGGAAGAAACAGCTCTCATATCTATCTATCTATCTATCTATCTATCTATCTATCTATCTATAGGAAGTTAAAGCAACATCACAGCGAATAAGATAAAGAAATATGTGTAATTACCTTTGACATAACAGGTTTCCCCCCTTCATAGTGGATCTCAACATAATCTGAAGACAGCAAGTCACTGATGAGAGCAGAGATTGCAGTTAGTTTCAGTAAAATGAGGTGATGCAGTGAAGAAGGAAAAAAAACCCATGCAGGAGTCTGTCTGTCTCTTTGCTTTCTCTGACTCACACGTTGTGGTTTCAAACTAGCGGTGAGTGAGTAGCGCTTCGGTTGGCGTTTAAACAAGAACACTCATCACCACTGGGCCCGCATTAGACTGCGCAAACACTCCCCTGGCATCTCAAAAGTGCAGTGGAGATGTTAAATGTTGTCTGCCCTCAGGAAAAATTATGACGCAGACACCCTGGGGATAATTAACTAACCCTGCAGGAGATGCACAAAATCAAAGTGGATTTGATCAAATCCCACAAAAACACAGAAGCTCTCTGACAAAGCAAAGTTCCCAAAATCTTAACGCTACCTTTGATGGCTTCTCCATCGGATTTGACAAAATAAGGCCAAAATGGGAAAGCCTAATGCAATAAATTACTGTAACGCCTCGACTTCACCTTGAACACAACGGTCCTCTCAGCAGTTTCCTGAGTCAGCGCTCCTCACACACTCGGCCTGTTAGCTGACTTCAAGAGATAATTTCAGCCACAACTGCGCTTTTTTGTTTTGGTTATTTTTTGTGGTTTTTTTATGAGTAACCTTGCAAATCTGAAACATCCTGCTCCCTGAACATATACTGTAGCTGTGTTGCAGCAGAGGAAAAAAAATAATAATGGAAGTAACAGCTCTGTATTGTGGCATGAGCAGTGTGACAGGAAGTGCACCATTATGAGAGGAGAGCCAAGGCACGAGCAGAGTCTTTGAGAGATTCCTGAGTGAAACGCTATTTATAGCTTGACAGATGAGGCAGGGTGAGAAGAGTGGGCCACACCAGAGTGTATCGGTGGTAGTACAGCTGTGTGTGTGTGTGTGGCTGGCTGGTAACACAGCTAAGTGTGGAAGGGTAAAGCACCGGAGCATGAGCATCTTGAGGTGTGTCTTTTTAAACGTCTGAGAGCCACGGATGCGTGTGGAGACCCCGAGAAGGGAGATCCGGCCCGAGGTCTCCCAGTTCACAGGAGATGGAGTGCCACAATGTAGCAGGAAAGGCAGCAGCACATGAAAGGCAGAAAGAGGCGAAGCAGAGCGAAAGGACCAAAAAAGCTGCAGGAGGTTCTCACGTCTGGCACCAGATCAAATGTAACGGTGAAATCCCATAGCGGTACATGACACCGTCACGCTGTTCATGCGAGGCAATAATCTGCTCTGAGTCTTAATATATGGAGATGCTCTAAAGAAACAACAGAGGAAGAAAATCTCCCTAAGAAAGTCACTATTGTGTCCACTGACAGTTAACTATTGTATTCCAAAATGATCCCGTTTCTTTCAAAGTAAGACTTATGTTAGTTTTCTTAAATCATTTCTCAGTAGCCTGAAAAGCCCAGGTGTGCTAAGAGGTGAGTAGATAAAGCAGCACCCACTAGCAGGGTGCAGACCTCTATATTTAGATCAGAACTGCCGCAGCTACAACACTAAGCAGAATTCAAACCCCTGTTCTCACACAAAAAAAAAAAAGAAAAAGCATCTCATAGATAACCTGCAAGCAAACAGCTGGGAATCAAGGTCACACGTGCAGGCCTCGGTGAGATTTTTCCGCTGTACTATGCGGTGATTCCTGAACCGAGTGACAGGCTTTTCTGCCACTTGACATACGCTACAAGTAAATGCACGAGATTAAAAAAGCGATGCATTTTTCATTTCAGATAAAGCTCACAAGAAATATTCTACTTAAAATGAAGGGAGGAATGACAGACACTCCAAAAGATATCCCAATACTGACATGTGATCTCCAAACCACAGAGCGCAACAGATGTCTGGAGTTGTGCATTTGGCCAGTAATTCAATTCAATTTTATTTGTACAGCGCCAAATCACAACAAACAGTCGCCTCAAGACGAACACTAATTGCTCCGGACCGCTGCAATGTGCACAAGTCTGCACTTTATCAGCCCAAGATTATAATCAAACCGCTACAAAGCAAAAGCTGCGACGGTCCCTTCATTACTGCATGTTAACAGCTGTTTCTGACACGTGCTCTGTGATCTGGTATTGTTAGGGAGACACTGAATATCCCACCACATTATAAGAAACCATAAAGCTAACATGCTTTAAATCCATTCAAGGATCAGAAATCCAAGCCTAATTTTTAACCCCCTTTGTGTGCACCAGGCTGCTTTATGCAGGAAAAGGACAGCAATCGCAGGACACAGAGCAGCCATCTCCCTTCTCATTTTGATCCAAGCTTATTAAGATTCATTAAATATGGAGACGCTGGTTGTCCAAAATCCTTCAGTTAAAACTAGTCTGGCAGCTGGGCTGACATTGCTCTCGGCACTTAGAAACCGACGTGCTGACCCACAGTTTCCCTGATTACATTATCTTCAATTGATGCCGCATTAAGCACTGCTCTGACACATAATACATATCATTTACAAACAGGAGTCAGCTAGTGATAGGAAACAAAACGTCGCCATTCTCGCTTCATGTCTTCACTTGAGTCGACTTTGTTCAGCTTCACTAAACGTCCGCTTTGTGCCGCGTCATCAGAAATACGTCGTGTAGTGCACTTATGTTCTGTCTGAGTCTTATTCCGGCTTTTATATTTTACTTCCATCAGCACAATCGTGGTGTTTTACAACTTATTTTTAATTCTGTTGTTGTTCAACTTTTCTTTCACCACAATCTGTATGAAGCAGATCTGTTTTCAAACCAGTAAAAGCTCCACAGTAGGAAATAAGAGCTTTCCTTTCATTGTCTTAATTGTATTCTATACAGCACTCCATAGTATTCAGTATGATATTAATGGAGTGAAGGGTGTCAGTGTGGATTTATGGATGCTGCTCTCTCTTATGCATGAATACAGATACTGACTATTTAGGCACTTTTGTCGAGATGACCTTGACAGCAAATACGCTTTGCCACGTTGTCAACATCTGGTGTATTTTGGGGAAAACAAGAACTTGAATAAAATAATGGATGTGCATTTTACAGACAAATAAGCACAATTATTACACATCTTTGAGTTTCACAGAAATGAGTCTGCGAGCAATAAAACAGACCAATTTAAGTTAAATGTTCGTTAAATTAGATGAGGACGACTTACTTGTTAAGTGACAGATCCAGAACAAATCTTGAGCCAAATGCTTCTAACTGGAAACTAACTTGGGCTAGGTGGACTGCCTGTAGATGAGAAAAAGAGTAGTCACTGCAGATGATGGTAGCTCGCAAAACATCAAGATTAGAGCAGTGTCCACAGAGCCAAAACCCTCCAGGGTCTGCCTTCAACTTCATTTACAGCAGAATGCACAAATAACAGATGTGCTGTATAAATGACGGATGGTAATGTACAGTGGGTAGGCAAGAAGAAATGCTTCTTTCAGCACGCTCGCTTTGGCATTGTTCCAGATGCTGAAGAAACACATAAACTATGCTGCACGGGTCTATTTTGACGTCTATCTTTGCTTTGTCTGACTTTGTACAGTAAATTGTCCAATACTTGGATACAGTTTAACGCGAGCAATAACATGTGCCACAACCTTTGGCCATGCATCGTTCCAACTTTTTGCAAAATCAAAGGTATACAAGCGTCAATCATTCTGATCCATCCCTCATCCACCTACCGGGCCCTCTGTAACTTGGTTCTTGACATGGGTGTTCAGGTCGTGGTAGGTACTCTCCGAGTCCTCGTTTAGGTAGTAGATCAGCCGAGACGGGTAGGTGATCACATGCTCTACTGCATGGTGTGTTGTGTTGCCTGTGGTGGATGCTGCAGTTGCCTGTTGCTTCAGCAGAGCCGACACTGCGTCCCTCTCAACCTTGTCCTCTACTCCTTGAGGCTCTGCAAGGGATTTTCCACAGTATTATATATATATATATATATAAAGCCTAACCCATCTATACACATATGCACAAAGCCAGGTATCGTCTTCTATTTTTGAGGCAAGCGTTTCAGCTTTATGCCATTTTTTAATGACACAGTTCATTTGCAGTGATTACATGCAGCAGCATACTCAAAAACTAATAGCAACCTCCAATTACACTGGTTTAGAATACAGGCTACAAGCTGCCTCATTTAAATGAAAATCACTTTTGATTGGGTTATGGCTAAAGTGAAAACTACACCAGATAAATACTGTGCTCCTTTAACGTGCCCGATAATATCGTCCACTTGAAGAAATATAGAGTCGGACTCAGTCTGAATCCAAATGTAGTAAACACATAACAGAGAGCACTATGTTTTTACTTGCTGAACAAAAGGTGCTGAGACGCTGTAGTCTGCCCTCATGCACCATCACGTTAAAGACGCAGCATATTAAATATAATAATTCCCGGAGGTTTCCGAACGCTATCACACCCAAAGTACACCATCAAACACTATTTCAACACAAAGCAGAGAGCGGAAGGCGTATGCAATTACATTAAAGTGACAAAAAAGCCAGCAGGCTGTAGCAATACGTACCGAATGAAGCTAGTGATGGATGAAGCCAGGGCAAAAGGATGCTGACGAGCAAAGTGGCCAGAAATATCAAATGCATGATTCATATTTGATAACTGAAATATCTCAATATCAACACATCAACGCAGTTAATAGCTCGCGGCCCATCGTGGCGGGGGAGGTGCCGTGCAGGGGGGATCTCTTCATGGATGCAGGAGACACCGGGCTTTGCTGCTGCTGCTGCAGTAGCGGCTGAGGAGGAGGAGGAGGGAAGAAGAGGACGGAAAGGAGGGGGAGTTGAAAGAAGGCGGTGGCCAGGAGGCAGCTACTGGAAGTCAACCAGCAGGTTCCTGTTCTTCCTCGATGAACTCAAATGTCCTTTCTCACCACAGACACAACCAAAGACACATACAGTAGGAAGTGACTGGTGTTCTTTATTAATCATTACCACTAAAATGCGATATAATATAATATAATATAATATAATATAATATAATATAATATAATATAATATAATATAATATAATATAATATAATGAATAATTAATACATAATAGCCTGTTTTTTATTGTAATAAATTATGCAGGCATTCATAGCCACTGTAGTAAACAATAACAGGATACAAGAACCCTGCTACTATTTTTAAGTTTAGTTTTAGTGGTTTTCTAATTAAAGGCTGTGTCAGACTATTGTGTCTGCTGTTGCAGAAAGCATTTAGATCATTTAGCAACAGCATGTTCTGAAACTCCTCCACAGCAGAGGCCGGCATTATCAGCAGTGCAAACCAGACCCTATTACTAGAGTCTGATCCCAAAAGGCCCCATATTTGACTTGTGCGCTGTAATTGCTCTTTAATCGTTACTATTCATTATGTAATTTGTGCCGTTAAGTAAAGCTGCCTTGAGTCAAAGCCTAGTTCTCACATCCATAATAGTTTAATTTTTATGATGCTCACATGATGCATTTTCCTGAATATTTTTACCTGAGTCAGTACAGATGAACAGAAAACCCGGGGCCACATAGTATTCTAGTAATTTTGGCCTCTCTGATGCATAATAAAGCTGCCCTACAGAACTATAGTGTACTCATTAAGGTCTAAAAAGCAAATTTTTGCCCCAAATTTTGCCCCATGGGCTCGAACCCATTTGACTAGACATAATGATTGCATACACCCATATTTTTTACTTAACTGATATAAGTATGTTAGGCTTTTATTACCAGTCATGAGCTGATGATCAACTTGGAAAATGCATTTGTGAGTCGAGCAGCAGAGTCGAGTATAGGCTGTGCCCATGAAAAACTTGCCAAACCAGCTTAATCTGCTATTGACTCTACAGGCCTTACTTAGCATGTTAAATGTTAAAGTTCATGAAAACACAATTAGAAAAAGACTGAACAGGTGTGGCTGGTTTGGAAGGGAGAAGGCCATCTGTCCAACAGCTGAAGTGGCTGAAACTGGGTCATGCAACAGGATAATGATCCCAAACACGGCAGCAAATCTACAAGAGAATGACCAAAAAAGAAAAAAGAATCAAAATATTGCAGTGGCCCAAAGTGCAGACATCAGCCCAACTGAATTCTTCAGAGGGGCCTTAAGATAACTGTGCAAAAACAAATGCCCGCAAACCTCAATGAACTTGAGCAATGCTGTAGAGAAGAGCGGGCCAAAATTCCTCCACAATAAGTTATTGCTGCTAAACATGGTTCTGCAAAGTACTGAATCATGAGGTGTACTCGTGTATTCTGTGACTGTATATGCTAATAATACGCCTTCATAAAAGATATTGTGATTTTTCCATAATCGACAAAGCACATGTTCAAGTGTCCTGGTGCACCATAACAGTGAGCCATTATATGAAAAACACAAGATCCTGAAACAGAAGCACAATAATGGAATCAAGCCATTCGTAATTTTATTATACACCCATGCTCTCTTCTGTAAAAGCAGGCAAATTTCTATTTTAGGATGAGTCCCAGCCATACAAACTGCACAAATCCTACATACTTATTTTCTTATTCACTTTATTGATGTGAAGTATGTAAATTATACCTCTGAATCAATTCTAAATGGGAAAAAAAAACAGGAGAACTGTCCATCACTGTACTGACAAGGTGAGCTGCTAACCCATCTAAAGGGTTTTTCAATGATTCTACTTTTAAGCAAATTGTACAGTAATTCTTGCTTTGAACCACTGGTCTTACAAAACAAGATATTTTAATTTTAACACGAGTGAATGAGTGGAAATGATCATCACTGTTTTATTAGAAATAATAAAGGAATTGAAACAAAGTCTGAACCAAAGCATGCGTCAGTGATGACGCAGCTCTTATAAGTTTCCTCAAAAGTTAGTCACCCCTCTGAGGTTTATCTGTTTCTGAGATAACATGCCAGCATGGTGCCCATGGACTAAAAGCAGAGCATGATGTGACTTCGAGGTTTGATTGTAAGCCTCCGTCACTGCGTGGAGAGCTTTTGTAGGATGTGACAGCTCCCCCCTCAGGGCTGAATGGTCAACAGAGGAGTGACATGGTCACTTTGCACTTAATATGAAACAGTGTGTCTATCTCACAAGACAAACAGGGTTGAGAGAGCAGTAATGTCCATATGAAGGCTTTCTCGGATAAATCATATTATTAATTATATTAAATTTGAGCAACAGCAACTCATTTCTCTTCTACAAAGATCAGCTTTAGCGCGATTCCCTTCCTGTTTGGCATGGCATGTTAAAGAGTGTGAATGCACAACCCATAAAAAAGCTTCAGAGTGTGCTGTGACAATATGTTTTGTGCTGGACAGCTGATAGAGAACATGTGGCAAACTTACTAATTGGAGTGTAGCCATAAGGGCAACATGTTTCAACATCTCAGCCCACAGAGAGTATTATGGCACCACTGATTAAAGACTGCGACACAGAAATGTGCCTATTGTTCACTATAATTTGTGATTTAGGCACACATGCTGGCTGTATTTATGTATGTAAACAGCCTGTTTTCCCCTCTGTAATTACATCAGACATTGTTGCAGCACATATTTATTTCCACCTCTAATGCTCAGAGCAAATACAGCAAGTTTGAGGCCCTAAAGTTGAGAATCTTGGACAGGAGGATGTGTGTGGCACCCATCGCATGCAGTAATTTTGCTAAATGTCTTTTGCATCTGTGGAGGGAGTTAGGCCTAATAAAATAACCCCTAATGATCTCATCAGGGTTACATTAAATATGCTACATTTAACTAGTCTGGCTCAGTAAACACGGCATTAAAAACTATGAGGGTGAATGGTGGCAGTATGAAGCAGCTTTATTCCTTCACATATTGAGCTCATGTGCTTTGGGTTAATTTTACAGAAATACTTGAGTCACCGATTTCCCACTCGAATATGAGAATAATCATGTTATAGAGCATGCTCAGCACGCTTGATGCTGAATAATGTCCGTTGTGTTGCTGGAGGAGTTTTGATCAGGAAACAAGCTAAAACGAGAAACAGCTGAGGTATGTCAGCAAAGTTTGGAAGCTGTGTTCATGTAGCTGTGGGTGTGTACTGGAAAACACTGATGAAAGACACTAAAGGGCTTCACATTCATGCATGTGCGATGACACATTTTTTTAGCACTACTTTACACGGCTTTAAAAAGTGGAAACAAATCTAGCTTTTGAAAATCAAGCTTGATTTCTTTCTTTCTTTTAAATAAAACGTTGACTTTTTTCTTTTTCACTAAGAAATTAAAAGCAGAAGGAAGAAGCTGCCTACAGTCTGGAGACTTTGTCCGAGTAAGCGCCCACTGCCAGGAAAAGAAAAGAAAAATCTGAACCATTCAAAAACGTCTCCGTGTTTCCTGAGGTGGTGGGGAGCAATGCTTCGCTCTGCACCTCTGGGGAGCAGGCACAGTTTCGTTGAATGAATCCATTCTGGTTTCCGCGCACTGACCAATAACGTTTCTTCGACGCGTCAACCAGGCGCGCCCATATGGGGTTGGCTTGCCATACGCCCGCTCCACCTCTTAACCCCTCTGTGTGGAGTAACGGAGTTCAGTCTGGATGGAAACAGTTGGTGAATACTAGCGAGAAGTTGAAAACAAGGCCCAGCAAGACGGAGCTAAAAGGCTAAGACACCGGCGGCCACTTTTACCCGGGAGCAGCGAGCGGGCCGATCCAAAAGGGAGGATTGCACTTTTTGGTAAGAGGTCGACTCTCTTGCTTTAAATCCTAGGAAAAAAACACACACACACTCCATTCCTCCCCGCTAGTATGCCAATAGTGTGTGTGTGGCACTGACTGTACTAGAGGCTGGTATTGTAAGTCCGACAGTATAGTCGCAGGCTGTTTACTCAGATTGGCAAGCTGATGCAGCAGGTTGGAGCTCTTTTGCAATCTGCTTTCAACACTTTGCGTGCGTAGTTTAGTTCGTCCTGTTCATATTGCATACAGCATTTTGCACATTGTCTTATTTTTATGTGTGTTTTAGGTGTTCCTTTAATTTTTATTAAGGAGTAAATAAAAATCCTTTTGTTTTCCAGCTCAATAAAATATGAGTATTCACCTCATTCATGGTTCATTTATCGCTCTAGTCTGACCTTGGTGTTGAGACTAAACAGCTGATAGGTGCATGTACTTGTTGCACCTTGTTTACATTGAGATTCTTTCCTCTTCATCTGTGAAGCATCTCACTGTTCAATTGCTAATCTAAATGACGTTGACATGGTGTTCCAGGCTTTCTCGGGACACACCCAGCGCTAACTTCAACACAGCAATTAAATGACCGGAAAGGAGAGACAGGACGCACACAGCTGTTTGTTTCTGTGAGAGCAGCCCGGCAAAGTCACAGCGAGTGTGAGGTGAGAAAAGTGTGTTACGGGTTAAACAGTGTGCTTACAGGTCACTTTGCAGGAATGCATCCCATCGTGATTTCTTTCTTCTCACAGATAAATCCAGCACAGGACGTTCCCAGCCGGACCATCCCATCCTGCAGCAATGGTTGAGCCCAGCGAAGACTATAACTACACTATCTACGAATACTTAGAGTACGGTGACATTGATGACATTAAAGTTGAGCACAGGCAGACAGAACCTATACACATTTTCTCCGTAGTTATCTACATTTTTTCTTTTATACTTGGCGTGCTCGGTAATGGAACCGTCATTTGGGTGATGGCGTTTAAAAGCAAAAAGACAGTCAACAGCGTGTGGCTGCTCAATCTCGCCATGGCCGATTTTGTATTTGTGCTCTTCCTGCCGTTCTACATTGATTACATTCTGCGGGACTTCCACTGGGACTTTGGTGTGGCCATGTGTAAGATTAACTCATTTGTATCCGGTATGAACATGTATGCCAGTGTGCTGTTTCTCACGGTGCTCAGTATAGACAGGTACGTTTCTTTTGTCCACCTCACCTGGTGTCAGAAGTATCGCACTGTAAACCGAGCCTGGATCGTGTGCAGCTGTATTTGGGCGCTCGCCGCCACCTTGAGCTGCCCCGCTCTGATCTTTCGTGACACGATTGCCTTAGGTGACAAGGTGGTGTGCTTCAACAACTTCCACACGCAAGACGCGCATATAGCGGCCATGAGACACATCACTATAGTGACCATCCGTACCACTGTGGGATTTCTTCTGCCGTTTACAGCTATAAGCGTGACAGGCATACTTCTGATAGTGAAATCGAAACGATCTGGGGGTTCGGTTCACTGGTCTAGCTTCTCCAAAACAGTCACTGCAGTAATCCTGGCCTTCTTTTTGTGCTGGGCACCTTTTCATACTTTTAGCTTGATGGAGTTAACCATACACTCCCCGCTTTACCTGCACAACTTACTGAGAGCTGGCTTTCCTTTAGCCACCAGCTTAGGCTTTTTTAACAGTTGCATAAATCCCCTGCTGTACATGTTCCTGAGCAAAAAAGTTCGCCATATCCTGAAGCGCGCCTGTCTGGACATAACTAAGAGTTCACTCAGAGAGTTCAGCCAGTCGATCTCTGCCACTGAGATAGAGTCTGTGACGGGAGTTCGTCAGGACGGTGTTCTCGAAGAGCCCGTGCAGTCATCAACACTGTGATAGCTGCCGTCCCCAGACTTCTGAAGCTGAAAAAAAGTATTACTTTAGCATAAATGTGGAGGCTTATTGCAGTTGCTAAGATTTTCCCATGTTATTTCATTTGGGCAAAGTCACGCCAACTTCGACTGACAATTACGCTTCAGGGATAATGGAAAATGGAACATAAACACGGAGTCAGTATCTTTCCATCTACTTTGCATAAGCCCAGTTATCTACAGAAAAACAGGCCAGATGAAATTAAACCCATTAAGCTGTTCAACAGGAAAATCAATCTCCAATTATATTGGTTATTAATCATTTAAATAAACTGCAATATCTGGTTCCAACAAACTGGAACTGACTTGTAAAACGTGTGTGATGTTTGGACTGATCCTTATAATAATCAAGCAATTTCGAGTGCCTCCCTCGGCAGTGGAAATTTTTGACGGATGACTGTTATGACTATTTTATGGAATAAATCATGAAATATTATAGCCCGCAGCTCGTGAGCAAAGGGACCACACATATTTATATTTAGCCACTTTTGTCTTCTCAGCAGTGCTTTGGTTCTTAGGGATGACAAAAGATACATGTATCTGACTGTATCTGTAACATAACATTATTTTGTCTTTATAGTTTCATATTGGCTGCTAGAATCTTGTATTAATGTATCTTAAGAATCTTAAAGCTGGTTAAAACCTGTATAAACACGTTTGTCCTAATATATTTTAAATAAATAGTATATATCTTAATAAATTTGTTCTTCTGAACCTGACTGTACTTTGAGCATCTTCTTTTGCTTGATTTAACATTAAGAGAAGGATTTTCTATGCTCACTCAGACAAGACTGCCCGGAGGATTTATGTGGTCCTACAAAGTTTGGATGTCACTGGCATGAAACCAGACATGCATTTCCTCTGCACTTCCTCGAGGGTCTGTTTACAAATTCAGCCATTTCCTGTTTTTTTTTTTCTTTCGGATGAACTCTGACTTGTGAGGATTACATCACTGTTACCACCCTCTGACTGCAAGGATGCCGTTTTACATCTGTGGGAATATATGAACAGGAAGCTACCAATTCATTTATTTAAATTTATCTCAAATCGGTGCCACTTTAATTGCAGACGACTTTTGACCCCGGAGTTCTTTTTTTTCTACATAAATGTGCTCTTTTAAATGGCTCAATATCATCCAGATCTCCAAAACTGGGACTAGACAGGGGGGTGGTGGGACCGTTATTTGCCACTGAGCCACATCACTGTCACAAACTGCTGTAGATAAGATGCGTATCTGCTAAGTTTACATTATTTCGTACTGTTGATCAATATCTATACTATTAGATGAGCCGGTACTTACAGAAAAGTAGCCCTGCTGTTTGGATTACAGGATTACTTAATCCGTGACGCAGCAGAATTGACGGTGCGCAATCTGCGGCGCAGGCAGTCTCTTAAGGACAGAAGCTGGCAGGGTAAGTAATCGGCCACCGCAAACAATTAAAAACAAATCATTTTCATTAGATGCGAGTACACGGGCACTGGTAATCTGCAGGATTTCAGTGCACGTTTCTGTGTTTGTAGCCGACATCTCGTTGAATGCAACAGGGACGCATTATTTTGATTAAGCGTCACAAACGTTAAAACATCTTTATAACAATATGAGGCCAGTTTTCACGCGCTAACACGGTTATTATCGTTAGCTTTGTGCATTTAGGCACTATAACGTTACCCGCAAGTAGTGTCACATTTCGTAACATTTCCAATATTATTTTATCCAGAATATCACGTGTTTATATTAAGCCTTTACTTACACAGTGTGCGTCAAATGGTATGTTCATGTTTTGTTTGTTTGCTTTTCAAATGTGGCGCATCAGCTAGCTAGCTTACTTCTGTGTTTTTGTTTCGAAAGGGCTGCGTGGCTGCTAACTCAGCTGAGGTTTAATAGGTCAGACGCCCGCATTAAATACCTTGAAGCGTCGTGAGACCCTGAAAGCTTTGTCGGTGGAGCTACAGTAACGCTGTGTCCTGTTTGTGCCTCTCTTTCAGCATGTTGCGTTTGCCTGTTGCGAGCCGCAGTCTCTTTCCAGCAGCTATTAACAAAGGAGGCACGACTGTAACTCACAATGGTAACATTATACCACTTTCACTAGCAATTTTAAGTACAACGGGTGTTTTATTTCTTCATAATTGCCATTTTTGTCTGTTGTCTCCGAGAACTAAATATTTTAATGTCTGTCACCCTTGTTACTTTAGCCACTAATGGATTAAAGACAGGATTATAGAGCTCCCAGCTACCACATTTGGTACCAGGCTGCTATTGGCACAGTTTAACCAATGAGTGTGTCACTATGCTGTCATTATGAAGTTTATATATATATATATATATATATATATATATATATATATATATATATATATATATATATATAATATATTTTAAAATATGTATATTATTATTTTTTTATAAGAAAAAATATAAAA
>VOQJ01048141.1:0-28094 GCA_015052665.1 Apistogramma diplotaenia | reverse complement strand
GTACCAGTCCTTGAAAGGGAAAAATTAGCAGTAAAATATTCTGTGTGTACCTGAAGCTCGTGCTGCATCTACTGCAACAGCAGCAGCTGTCGGTAATCTTCTGGAGGTGTTTGTGGATGGGAGGCCTGTTATGGTGGAGCCAGGAACTACTGTGTTGCAGGTAATAGCAGTCAATTTCATAAGATAGCTAAAATTCAATTATAGAGTGCTTTGAAAAAGTATTTGCCCCCTTCCTGATTTCTTTCTTTGTTTTATCGCATATTTGTCACACATAAATGTTTCAGATCATCAAACAAATTTTAATATTAGACAAAGAACCCAAATAAATACACAATGGGTTTTTTTTAAATAAGAATTTGATTTATTAAGAAGAAAAAAGCTATCCAAACCTACCTGGCCCTATGTGGAAAAAAATAATTCAGGCCTTAACCAGGAACACAAGGTAGGAAACATCTGAGAGCAGTGAATCCCAGGAGCAGTGGTCAAAGCATGTGCAGACCAGGTGGCAGGGATCCTCCCACCTGTTTGAAGGATACCATTGCAATAACACTTAACAGTGCTGCGTCTCCTGGGCAACCGGACGAGCTATGTGAGGATGCTCTTTGTGATCTGCAGCTCATGCCCTTTATACATATGACTGAACTCCAATTTGGCTGCCCTCTGCCTTCCCTGAAGGACATATCCAGAACCTGTTGCCTCAGGGGGCCACCACAATCACAGGAGACTCCTCACATCCTGCAAATCACTTGTTTGACCTGGTACCCTCTGGATGGCATTTCCGATCAGTTAAATCTCACACTAACAGACTCACCAACAGTTTCTTCCTGATGCTGACATGTCTGGAAATGGTTACAGAGTCATTTTTGAAGATTTGGGACTCCAGCGAACAACTCAGTTAAGGTTGGTGGTCATGATTCAGCAGTAAGAAATAGACTAGGCAGAAATGGCATCCAGGGGGGGAATTCCAAGGCGAAAACCACCGCTGACCAAAAAGAACACAAAGATTTATCTCGTATTTACCAAAAACATGGAAAAATATTCTGTCGACTAGTGAAAACAAAGTTTACCTTTTTGGAAGTTTTGGTCCAGTGCTGCTTTTCTACTTCAGGATGTGGATGACTCGCTGTAGTGATGACAGAACCATAAATTCTCCTCTTTCCCAGAAAATCCCGAAGGAGACTGTCTGGCCAGCAGTTTGTGCCCCGAAGCTCAAACACACTTGGTTGTGCGGCAGGACAGTGACCTGAAAAACACCAGCAAGTGTACTTTTGTAATTGTTTATTACAATTTGTTTGATCTAAAGCATGTAGGTGTCACAAATAAGAAATCGGGAAGGGGGCCGAGACTTTTTCGCAGCAGTGTATGAGCATTCGATATAACCGTGCTGTTGTTTTGTGTCACAGGCGTGTGAGAAAGCAGGCATGCAAATTCCCCGCTTCTGCTACCACGAGCGCTTGTCAGTTGCTGGAAACTGCCGCATGTGTCTTGTGGAGATAGAAAAAGTTCCTAAGGTATTTTTTTGGGATTCATGCATGTTATGTTTCAACTCTAGAGAGCCATGAATGTCTCTTAGTCTTGTTTCTCTGCTCAGTCTTATATAACTAATGGTATAAGTTACTTAACATGCAATCTTTTTTAATTTATTATGTAGCCAGTGGCAGCTTGTGCTATGCCTGTCATGAAAGGCTGGAACATTTTGACAAATTCTGACAAAACACGGAGGGCCAGGTACATTCCAGCTCTTCATTAAGTCATTAAAGGCTTTGAGATTTTCTCATATTATTCCATATTTGTGTTGTACAGTTAACACTGAAATTTTGTCACTTGCATTTGTTGTTCTTTAATGTAGTTGGCTGCTTTCATGTAACGTTTTACAGAGAGGGGGTGATGGAGTTCCTACTGGCTAACCACCCGTTAGATTGTCCAATTTGTGATCAAGGAGGTGAATGTGACTTACAGGTAAGTCAGAGAGGATCACCACCACTGTAGAAGCTTTCATTATAGGCTCGATTGTGTGTAAAGCGTATGTTGACTGACTGACCAGTAAAACTGAGTGAAATTTCATGTGCAGGACCAGTCCATGCAGTTTGGCAGTGACAGGAGCCGCTTCACGGAGGGCAAAAGAGCCGTGGAAGATAAAAACATTGGCCCCCTCATCAAAACCATTATGACTCGCTGTATTCAGTGCACTCGTTGTGTGCGGTGAGTCATGCTTTAATATCGAAAGCTGAGTTGCTGTATTCATGTGAAATATTAAAACGCCTTTATTTTTTTTTTCCCTTTTCAGCTTTGCCAGTGAGATTGCAGGTGTGGAAGACCTGGGCACCACCGGCAGAGGCAACGACCTGCAGATCGGGACTTATGTGGAGAAGATGTTCATGTCGGAGTTATCTGGGAATATTATTGATATTTGCCCAGTGGGAGCCCTGACCTCTAAGCCATATGCTTTTACTGCTCGCCCATGGGAGACAAGGTTTTTAAATTATGCTCTACATCTTTAGATGATTTTTTTTTTTCCCCCCAGGGGGCATTTTTGCCTTTATTTGAAGGTGGAGCAGTGAAGATAGACAGGAAAGTGTGGTGAGGGAGAGGGAGACGAAACGGGCTGTGGGTCGGACTCAACCGCAGGCAGGTGCACTCCGGCCATGTGGCACACGGCCACCTGCTCACCCACTGAACTAAACTGGCATGCTGTATAATTTTTAAGGGGCCCAAAAATGATATCATGTGATCTGCTGTTAAAAAGATACACAAGTCTAAATTTTAATAAGATTTATTTTGCAGAAAGACTGAATCCATTGACGTTCTCGATGCTGTGGGTAGTAACATCGTGGTGAGCACTCGCGGCGGTGAGGTGATGAGAATTCTGCCTCGTCTTCATGAAGATATTAACGAGGAGTGGATCTCAGACAAAACCAGGTTCCCTTTCGATTACCCAGACTTTATGTCAGGTTTGTGCTTGGCGTTTACATTATTGCTGACCTCCTTTTTGTTCCCAACTTTGCAGATTTGCTTATGATGGACTTAAGAGACAGAGGCTCACTCAGCCGATGGTGAAAAATGAGTCTGGGCAGTTGGTTTCCACATCCTGGGAAGATGCGCTGACTCGAGTTGCCGGAGCAGTACGCAGTCCTTGATTTGAACTGCAGTGATTTATATTGATATTGCTATCCAAACACTGATTCTGAATACCTGAATATCATCTGTTTTTGTTTGACAGTTGCAAGGAGTTGAAGGAAAGGACATTGCTGGTGTGGTTGGAGGTTTAGTTGATGGAGAGGCTCTTATTTGCCTGAAAGACTTGCTGAACCGTCTGAATTGTGACAACCTGTGCACTGAGGAGACGTTCCCCATGGCTGGAGCCGGGTAAAAAAAACAAAACCCTGAAACACTTTGACACACATGTCAGCTTTTTTTTTTTTACTAACTGACTTGACTTTTCTAGATCTGACCTGCGTTCAAACTATCTTCTTAACACTGGAATTGCTGGCATTGAAGAAGCTGACCTGCTGCTTCTAGTCGGCACTAACCCGCGGTATGAGGCTCCTTTGTTTAATGCACGGATCAGAAAAGGGTAAGTAAATCGTGACTGTTTAACAATGGGGAACCGATGGGTCTGACAACAAATGCTGCCCTTCTGTGTGACATTGGTGTCTCTGCTACAGCTGGCTGCACAATGAGTTACACGTGGCTCTGGTGGGAAAGGAGGTGGACCTTAGTTACACTTATGAGCATCTTGGTGAGAGTGCCAAGATCCTTGAAGAAATTGCTTCAGGAAGTCACCCATTCTCCCAGGTAACACCGAGTATCCTGCCATATGAATGTAACTAGAATATCTCTTCCTAATTTCATGCATTTTATTTCCTGGTGCAGGTCTTGGCTAAAGCGAAGCATCCTGTTGTTGTAGTTGGCAGCAGTTGCCTGCAGAGAGAGGATGGGGCTGCTATAATGGCCGCCGTGTCAACCATTGCTCAAAATGCTCGTGTCAACAGTGGAGTGGAGGAAACCTGGAAGGTTCTCAATGTGCTTCACAGGTCACATGCTTGAAAAATGTTTTGGCAAAGCTTTCAATAACAGTACAGCTGAAAGGGGATGTTTACTGTAATGAGTGTGCCCTTTTCATTGTCTCATTAGGGTTGCTAGTCAAGTGGCTGCTCTTGATCTTGGATACAAGCTCGGAGTGGATGCCATCAGGATGAACCCACCCAAAGTTCTGTTCCTACTTGGGGCTGATGCTGGCTGCATCACTCGCCAAGATCTCCCCAAGGATAGCTTGATAATTTATCAAGGTCAGCTTTTTGGCGAAATGGAAAAAGCTTGTACAGTTCAGCGTCGCTGTGAGGGCATGAAAACACCAGCACAGAAAGGCAGAGCCTGATTATTAAAGAAGCTTGAATGGCTGAAGTGCTCAAATGGTGCTCAAATGGTGTCTATATCACTCGCCAAGGACTCTGCAAAACTCTTGAACCTTGAACCACCCCTCCTTTCTTAAATTTTTCTAGGAAAGTGGAGAAATAGGAGCAGCGATTAAATGAAACGTGTGCAAACATATACACAATATATAATATGTATCCAGGTATGTTTTTACAGTGTTGGCAGTGTGTTTGGAATCTTTGTCGTGATGAAAAATGGAGCAGGTGCCAATCACTCTTTGCAGATGTTATTGCAGTACTTTTCTGCCTTCATAATTCCATATCACTTGACAAAATTCCCAACACCACTTGCTGAAATGCAGCCGCAGACCATGACAGAGCTGTCAGTATGTTTTACAGATAACAGTAGACACTCACTTGTACCTCTCCCTGACCTCCTATACATATTGATGGTGATTTGAACCTTATAACTTGGATTCGTCTGATTTTCAGTGCAATTGCTCAACCTTTTCTCTCTGTTTCCCTTGGATCAGATGGATCAGAAAGCCTGAAGAAATATTGCTCGAGACCACTTTAAAAATCACAAGAAAGTCTGGATCCTTGGAAGCAAAATATTAAGAAACAAGGGGTGGCTCAAGACTTATGCACAGTACCATATGGAAATGCACAGTGTTTCAGAATACCAAATGAGGGACAATCTTTTGGAAAAAATAATGTTAACCATTCCCTTAGAGAGGAACAATAAACGTGTTCTTTCTTAATTGCAGTTTTCTATTTTGTAACCGCCCAGGTCACCATGGTGATGTCGGTGCACCAATGGCTGATATCATCCTTCCTGGAGCTGCATATACTGAGAAATGTGGCACCTACGTGAACACCGAAGGCCGTGCCCAGCAGACAAAGGTGGCAGTGACTGCTCCAGGTGTAGCCAGAGAGGACTGGATGATCATCAGAGCCATATCTGAGGTGAGTTACAGCACAGAACAAACATAATGCAAGGCTCCAGCAAATAAACTGTGACTAAAAGCTGTGTGTTGTTTTCATCCCTTTTTAAGCTTGCTGGAGTGACTCTGCCATATGACACTCTGGACGAAGTGCGTAAAAGGATGGCAGAGGTTTCCCCAAATCTTGTGCGATATGATGACTTTGAGGAGGCCAACTATTTTAAGCAGGCCAATGAGCTGTCCAAGGTCAGCTCTTATAATCTTCCAGCATGTGTGTGTGTGTGTGTGTGTGTGTGTGTGTGGGTGAATGGGGGAGTTATTTTCAAGCTGATTGTAGAGAAGCTTGATTTAAATATCGGTTTGTATAGTTATTTAATCACAGTTTATAACACACTGTTCTACATGATGATAGTGATATCTGGCTTATCTGTTTCAGGGGGTGAACCAGACTCTTCTAACTGAACCTTTAGTTCCTCCACAGCTTACTGTGAAGGACTTTTATATGACAGGTGGGTCACCAGTACTGCTACTTCTTTCCTTGTCCTCTGGCTAAATTCCAAATGGGAATAAGTACTTGGACAGTTAATTGTTATTTTGTAGTTGGAGAGAACAGAAACCTTCTGACAATTTTGGTCTTTTCAGGGCATTACAGCCAGACTGCTATTAATTTGGAAAAGGCCCAAGGGGCCAATTTACCAATTTACATTGTTTGTTTCCATTAATTTTCATTACAGATATGAGAGTCTTGGGCCGGTAAAAAAATAAATAAACAATCACAATACTGATTAATAAATCTTTATAAATGGTTGCATTTTCATTGTTATGCAGCTGATGAGCAGCGTCTAATAACCCTGCGTTCATGGAATGATTTTAAAAATGCATAAATAAACTTTGCAGTTTGCTTCTGCTTATAGTCATGTCAGTCTTTACATACCAAATATTCTGCTGCTGTGGTTACAATTTTATAGCCAGAGCGTATTTTACAGTAAGTGTGATGGTTGCAGCAGTTTGACTTTCTTAATTTGTTCATGCATACATTATCTTTGTTAGCAATAATTCCCTTCAATTTAATCGATATAGCACCAAAATCACATGTTTGTTTTTTTTCAGGGCACTTCTATCTAGCTGTCTGTCTTTAATATTTTTAATCCTTCACAGCAGTTTGAAAATGTTAAATCTGTCCTCAATTTTACCCACAGATCCGATAAGCAGAGCCTCCCAGACCATGGCGAAGTGTGTGAAAGCTGTCACAGAGGGAGCACAAGCTGTAGACGAACCAGCCATATGCTAAATCACAAGGAATAGCCATCCAATTCTTAAATGATACGCACAACTCCTATATTTGCACATTCCTAGCACATATTTGCACTTTATAGTAAAATATCTATGCCCAATAGAGCATATTCACATTATGGACCTAACATTCAATAAATCAGCTTAGATTTGCCAAATATCCAGAGATGCTCACCTGACAGTTTGTTTCCTTTTATCAGTGCTCCTCATATTTTTGTAGGCGTGACCAAATATTTAAAATCTTTATTCTTGTCTTTCTGTAAAATTGAGAATATTTTTTCTTAGGAGTATTTAAAATTTATATTATTGAAAAGTGTAGTTTTTGTAAATGTGGTGAAAATGAATAAACCAAATACCTGTAGCAAGTCTAACCCTCTATTAAAGTTTGTGCTTTTTTTTAAATCTTTTTTTTAAAACTAAAACAAGCAAAAGATGTGAAGACATGAGCTGATGCAATGAATGCCATATTTCCTATCTGAAATTATCCCCACTTGAACTTTAGTAGTCAGCAGCTCTGTTATTTTTTTACTGGCACGTGGTCCATCATTAGTGAACAAGCGGCAACAGTGTGGCAGCAGAGCTGATAACTCATTCATGTGGAGGATGATAGTCGTGGTCCAGGTGGATTTCACACTGTAACATTTTGCCGGACACCCTCGAGTTAGTCTGGTTTTTAAACGGGGAACGTGTACACAGCACCGCCCTTAACACAAAGTGTTTGATAAAGAAATTAAAATGATAGTTGTGCACTGACGGAGCTTTGAACAAAGTTGAATTTCCAATATGGTAGGAGAGGTTGTTGTTGTTGAGCGGACTGTTGTCATGTCCCCGCAGTGCCTGTAGTGGTGCTGTGAGGAGTCCGCTGTGGATCCAACAAAAATCCACAGCAGCCTACCTACTGCTTGTAATTTGCTCTGGATAGCCTATATTTACGTGCGTCCTTATTTCAAGATCAACTGAGCTCGATGAAGATCGCCGTTAGTAACCGATCTCCAATATCGATGCGCAAATAGCCTAGCTGATTCTAATAGACATTTCGGCCGTCTATCTGGAGCGAATACTATACAGAGCCCATACCAATTCAAGGTAAGCGAAATCGTGTACAGCCTCGGCATCGATTTCTAAGCGTACCGGTCTGCACGGGCTTCTGTCGGCCAGTGGTTGTACTAGACGCCGCTGTCCGATCGAAGCTAAGAGGCCTCTCATTCGTGACATATTTAATGGAAAAACGTGTGATGCAGCGAAATGAGTTCGTGCCTAAAGGAGATGTGTAAATTAATGTAGTGTTTACATTTTTAAGCAGTGTGACCTGCTAATGTCCCATTATGTAATAGTGGGCGCTATAATTCGTATCGATTATTTCGGAGGCCTTCGGGAACAGGCCGTAAGCCTCGTATGTATATCCTTTGTTTGAAAGTATTTGACCATAAATGTATCATGTTTATACATAGTAAAATCTCATGAACAGGGGATATTATTTATTTGTAGTTTATTATAATTATTTTTACATTTTTCTAAATAAATTAAACTGCAAATAAACCTTTAGTGTTGCAATTCGCTTATGTTTCCGTTTCCTGGTTAGCTACCGCCTACTAATTTGTGTTTTTAGCTTTATAAGCTAACAAGCTAATATAGCTTTTCGTGTTTGGTAATTTTGGTAATATATTTTTTTGATCCAAGATGGATAAAGTTATATTTTTTTGATTAGGTCAGAGGTAACTGTTATACTTAAATATGTTTACTACGTCGTAGTATAAAGTTTCACAGCTGTCTATCGGCTCCAAGCTAATGTGGCAAGCTAGCTCCCCCGGACACCAACATTACTTTCTGTTTGCTGCCTGTCCGATTCTCCTATACTAAAGTTATTAATGTAACCATCCTGATAATTAAATAACAAGTTTACAACATGTTAATGCCTGTTCAGGGGACACTTAAACTGTCAGAGCTGTGGCACATGAAATACCAGCTTAAAAGCACAAAGTTTAAGGTAATAGCTGAGCGACACGATAATTAAGCATCGAGTTACAGTTATAGGACTCTATTTACTATGAAGCGTTAGCTATGCTCTTTTAAACGAGTAATTAGATTTTTTCTTGAATCAGTAAAATAAAAATATTTTAAGTGAGTATCAGCCAGTCTTGCGAGAGTGCTAATTTACAGGCAAGTTAGTGTTATGCAGCTTTTGACTTGACGGGATAAATCCGCTGTTTTACTATCATTGTATCATATTGTAATTAAATGAACTGTGGAGTAAAATCACATACTGTATGCCACCTGTTTCTCAATGAGAGATCTTGACACTGAAAATTAGAGGGCCTAAAAGAAATGTCCAGATGGCAATTTTCTCAAGTGTTTAAATTTCATTTAATGATCACAGCATACACTTACTGGTAGTAGTTTGGTGAAGAAGCAGATTCTTTTTGTTTGTTTTGATGTGACAGTTAAAACAATGTTTACTATGCAAATAATGCAACTCATTGTTTCTCATGGAAAACTTAATATTAGCAAAGCATTACCTGCTATTGAAGATGTGGCTATTGCTCTACCTCTTAATCCTGCATGTGCATGCACAGTTAGCTTTTCAGTGTGCTTGTGATGTAATTATTGTTTTTTTCCTTCCTTTATCCCATCAGCTGATGTTGTCAAGGACAAGAGTCACGTGATGTATGAAGGCAAACACATACACTTCTCAGAGGTAGACAATAAGCCGTTGTGCTCCTACAGCCCAAAGCTCTGCAAACAGCGCAGACTCAATGGCTATGCTTTCTGTATCCGGCACGTTCTGGAGGATAAGACTGCTCCCTTCAAGCAATGTGAGTATGTGGCCAAGTACAACAGCCAGCGTTGTACCAACCCCATCCCCAAGTCTGAGGACCGCCGGTATGTATGATTGATTCTACTTTGATTTACAGAACTAATCATTTGTGGGCTTGCACAGCATACTAAGGATGTGTTCCTGTTTTCCAGATACTGTAACAGCCATCTGCAAGTTCTCGGCTTTATCCCCAAGAAGGAGCGGAAAAAGAAACACGATGCTTTAGAGGAAATGCGCTCACGGGCTGCTCACCTGGAGTCAGTGGCTCTCAATATTACTGTGCCCTCTCTAGTTTTGAAAGCTCCCAATGGTCTAGATGAACTACCGCCATCTCCCCCCTGTACACGCCTGTTACCCCTCCCCGACGGGGAACTCCTGGACCCTTTTGCCTTTTACGAGGATGACACAGATGGGGAGGAGGTGGGCGCTCCTCGGAAGGGCAGCGCCATCAAGAAGAAAATACAGAGTCAGCTGGTGCTGAACCAGAAACTCTGCCATGACACAGACCTCTTCCAACCACCTCCTGAGCACTTTAGTCCTTCCCCTGTCGCCCGTGTCCACCCCTCTTCACCACTCAATAGTCATCTTCCACGGCAGCAGCCAGGTCTTCTCCAGCAGCCCCAGCACTCCAGCACGACTTCCTTCATCATCCCAGGACAGCAGCAGGGTTTATTATGCAATCCACCACCACCTCAGACGGTCAACTTTCTGCCTCCAGGGCTGCCCGCTAATGCAGCACTCAGTCCAGTGCAACATTCTGGGCCATCGCTCAGCAGGAAAATGCCTTTGACTGCTACTTACTTGCCTACCGGTTGCAAGGACAGTGGCAGTAACAATCAGCGGCATGTGGTCATCATGCGTCCCACTGCCTTTTCACCTTCTGCCAGCTGCCTTGCCAGGTTGCAACATCTGGTGCAGCTCTGTGCCAAGAGACAACGGGAGCATGGAGACCTCTTTCCTCATCTAGGTGATCTGACATTTTATAGTTTATAAATTCATATGGATTTTTATAATGACAGTGAAAGACTGTTTAAAGGTAGCTATAAGGAGATAGATGAGCCTCTCTAACAAGCTTTCTTCCAGGATTGGACTGGTCGGAGGACAGTGCTGATGATGAGAATGATGAAGACGAGACAGAGAGATTTTCTCCTTTTCAGAGCTCGTGGAGACCACAGAATGGGTTGGTATCTTAATACTTACCCCGTTATGGAGCATGTAACTTCATGTAATGACGATCGTCGTGTTTCTCTTGTAGGTTGGAAGACGACAGTGGCTCCTCTCGGAGGACCAGACTGTTTAGGCTTTGCTCGTACCTTCAGGAGAAATACAAGCACATGTGCAGGCAGGAGAGGGCACGTATCCGGCAGAAGAGATACCGTTATGCCTTCCGCAAAGCCTTGTTGCACGCTGCCAGTAAAAACCCCGGCTGTGCAGCCAAGCTGATCCAGGAGTTGAGTGGTGCCTCCTGCAGCTTATCGAGGTATTCTCATAAGCCATCACTTTTGTTTATGTCAGGCTATGTTTTACTTTATGATTAGTAGGCCTTAGATTGGCTAAGGCGGTCACAAGTCTTTATTTTTCACCTTTAGGAATGGAACTTCCAATGACCACAACATGATGAATTCTGATTTGTCAGTGTTTGCTTAGTATTGGATGTGTTTGTGTCTGCAGTGTGGCTCCACCAAGGCAGCAAAGCGCAGATACGGGAACCTGCACTGGCAGCACAAAGGGCCAGCCTTGCCACAACAGAGCACTGCCCTTCACTCGACACTGCTTTCAGCGTATCCTTTGCCCCATCGCTCTTATGTACAAGCTGGTCACTAAATGTGTTACTGCATTTGCTAAAACCCAGTTGTGCATGCTATTTTAAACTTATATGCTGTGAGTTACCTGTGCTGAAGGAATTTGTTCACGTGCCCTCTGTCGAGTGCATCGTGTTTTTTTTCCTTTACTGTTCTTCTTAGACATTCTGTTGAATCGCTCCCAACAGCTCTTTTCAAGTTGCACAGCCAAATTTGCAGACGGTCAGCAGTGCTCCATCCCAGTGTTTGATATCACACACCAGACACCTCTCTGTGAAGAGCATGCCAAAAAGATGGTGAGTTCGGTGTTTAAGGGTAAACACTGTAGGAAATGTAAGGTCCCATCAAAAACTTCCACAACAGCAAATGGTGTCAGAAATGTAACTGCTGTGCAGGGGGGAGACAAAAGCTTTTTTTAAAACGTTATTTTGATCCGATTTTCTTCATCTACTCTTTTCCTTCTGCACAGGATAACTTCCTGCGTGGGGACGGAAACCGACGGGTGCAGCACCAGCAGCAGCAACAGCGAAAGCCACGTAAAAAGACCAAACCACCGGCGCTCACCAAAAAACATAAGAAGAAGAGGAGGAGAGGCCCACGGAGGCCTCAGAAGCCCATCCCTCCAGCGTTGCCACAAGGGAACCTGGGAATGCCTTCAACGAGCCTAACAATGCCCTCACAGGCCAGCATCAGGTGTGCCACAGCTGCGTCCCTGCACTGATGTTAGAAATTTAGTGTGTGGAGCATGAAAGAGAGAGGCTCACATGGTACACATAAAATAGCATGTTGTATTTTTCCTCTAACCTTTGTTTCAGGAGCCCTTCAACTCCAGACCTAAGTACAGACGAGCTTCCTGATGATATCACCAATGACATGGCAGACATTCCAAATGACCTTGAGCTAAACCAGGAGGATTTCTCCGATGTGTTACCCAGAATACCCGATGACCTGCAGGACTTTGACTTGTTTGAAGGTTGTCTTGCAGCTCTTTTGTGTGCACCACTGTTCATTTCATGTGCGCAAGACCCTCTTGGTCTGTGATTTTTTTTTTTAATAATCTTGCAAATGTTTGTGCAGGTAAAAATGGAGAGCTACTGCCCACCACAGAGGAAGCTGAAGAGTTGGTACGTGCACTGCAAGCTATGGGGTCTTACACAGATTCGTTGGTGTGCCTAAGCTCCATGGGAGACCTGGCCCCTGCTGAAGGAGTGGACCACAGAGCCATGACTGTGTTTCCTGGTCCGGTCCAACCAGGGGGCATGGGAGACCTGCTGAACAGCCGCATCCCTACCGAGAACTTCACCAGCCTCGAGCTGGAGGACAATCTATTGCAGTCTACTGGAGATCACTTTCCCCCTTCGCCTCCATCTCAGCCCGCTAACCAGAGCCAAGCGCCGTGCTCCAATCTGACCTCATCTACTTCTGCAGCGGCCCCCTCCACCACGTCCCTGCTCACTCAGACCTCCCTAACGGAGCGGACGTTTTCTCGGACACATTCATCCCACGTTCTCGCCAAGACGGACGCACCCACATCATCTCCCCAAGGCAGCCACTACAGCAGTGAGCATGTGCCGTCCCCATACAGTGACCACATGTCTTCTCCCCATGCCAGCTCTTTCCAGACAGACACCCCGCTTCTCCTGGAAGTCCCTCTCAGCGGGGTACCAGGACCGCCACGTTCCACCTGGAACAATCTCCCTCTCCCCCTCACTGACCCCATGCAGTTTGGCAATCTCATCGGATCAGAAAGTCATCTCATATCCACCTCCCTGTCCACTCCCCCTGCCACCACCCACTCTGTGACACTGCAGCCTATGGCTGCTCTCTCAGCGATGCCCCAGAGTGGCTTGACTGGTCTAACGACTCCTCCCGCTCCTTCACCTTCCCTCACATCTTCCTCACATGATCTTTTAACCTCCACACAGCCCAAGCAACAGCTCCCTCAGTTCAGCGCGGCCTTCGGCCATCAGTTGGCCTCCCACAGTGGCATCCCAAAAGACGTGCAGCCCAGCCACAGCTCCACGGCTCCCCCTGCTGGCTTCTCTATAGTTAGTGCCACCGCTGCAAGTGCCAACAGCGCCACACCACCCTTCACGCAAAGTAAATGAGAGCGGGCGGCATGCAGCGACTGCACGATGGTCTGTGGACTCAGTCACTTACAATCCAGCTGACTGACTTGTGATTAACCACCCCTGTTCATCTGCTACATGTGTGCAATGTGGTAATAGTGCACTATTTGATAATGAATTTGCACAACCTCAGATTTTACTCTATTTTCTATTTTTGTTTGTTCCTTGTGTCTGAGATTTTAAGTCGGTGTGAGTCCACGTGTTCGATGCCTTGTGGTTTCGTCGGCGGGGGGTTACAGTTGGATGTTATAAACGGGTGAAAATTGGCGGATGGACCTAAGCAGAGATTATGTGTCACAGTGCTCAGAATTCATAGAAGCCTCAGTCAGTGGTCAGTTTTATTTGCTTTGCCAGTTCAAGTCCTGTCTTAAATGATCAGCTGTACCCTGCCTTGCTCAGATGGCCATTGCAATTCTTTTTTTTTCGTTACCCACCTGTTTCATACACTGCTTCTGTCTCCCTCTGAAGAACAAAAGATTTTTGTGATCCATTATGTTTCAAGCTATTTAACTGTTATCATGATATAGAATCTTACTGAGTCAATTTCACAGTCATATGAATTTACCAAAATACTTTTAAACAGCTGTTTTTATATTGTGTATATTGTATATGTGCTCATTTATTGGTTTGCTCAGACGTCAAAAATCTCTGACCTCACCATTGGTTGTGGGACTCTGAGTGGCTTAGTAGACACTTGAAGGTAAAAAAAAAAAACATATAGTATCTTAAAGCAATAAATACATTAACATTAACATTAACTCTAGCATCGTGAGGTATTTTACTGGTTTCATTACATGTAGCTTCACCCGATGAATCCAGGCGGGATCAGGAAGATATTTTGGCCTCTTTAACGGTTTCCCTTCAGAGGCGAGCGATCAGGTCAGGCCATCTTCTCTCCGAGTGGATTTTTAAGGCTGATAAATTAGCGTCAGTGTTACGGTGAGAATGGTAATGCCACAATCCAGGGACTTTTAAGTGTCTACTCTCAAAGGTGCTCTCTGGTCCACATGTACAATGGTCTTTAGTGGCTTGCATGTCTCATATAACACAAGTTCAGTTTCAGGGCTCGCACTAATATGACAGGCCAGGCTACCCCGGAGGAGGTTCAAATGGTGATTGGGTGTTGGAAATTTCTATTTTTTACCCATCAGCTAGATGTAACACAATTGGTGTATTTTGCACGTCTGAAGTAAAGCACTGTCTCTTTTACTCAGTTATAAAGCAATGTTTTGTTTTTTTTAAAGACATATGATGAAAAGCTGGTGTCTGAAAAAACAAAAAGAAAGAGCTCTACCACCCGAGAGCCTCTCCCACCATCCCCCCCTACCCCGACAGCAGTACAACCATGGCTTTTGATAGGTATTATATTAGACATTTGAGAGATTGTCAGACATTGTTGAGTATTAGGTATATAGAATAGAGGTCTCTATCTTGGGGTTTGTTGGTGAATTTATTGAGTAGCAATGGATTGAAATTGTTATTTGCAATGTATTCAGTGGAACCTGTGTCTGTGTAGAATGAGTCTCTTGCTTTTAATGGCTATCAAAACGATTGTAAGTTCTCTTTTGTTGGAGGGATCAATGTTTGTTCGTTTGCCGTCTTTCTGTTTTTATTCTGATGGAGAATACTTTTTTGATAGCTATTAAACTCCGGGAAGAAGTCTTGAGATTGCATAGGGCTGCAACCCTTTTGTGAGAGAGCGTAATATTATGATTAGATAACGGTCACTGGCTTCTTGGTGGTAAGAAATACTGGATTATATGCATCAGATGGCGGAGAAGAACAGATCAGCATACTTTTTCAACCTAGATTTGCACAGGAGTGGATGAGACCAGTGGTGTTTCATATGTCCCATGTCTTGTTTTTTTTTCCTCCCCGCTCCCCTCTCCCCCTCTCGCTTGGATGCTCATTACACAAACAGCCGCCATCATTAGCAGCTCTGAGCCTGCACCGCACTCTCGTTTCCAGCTGTGAGAAGGCCCAGTTCTGTCTCGCCCCTTCCAAAGAGAAAACACAGTCTCAAGTGTAAACCTGTAGCTCCACCAGAGACGGCTGGGCTTCTCAGTGACCGCAGTGTTGTCAGTAACAGAAACAGTGCCCCCTAGAAATTAAAGAGGAAGACTCGGGTTGGGTGAAAATGCGATTGAAATGTGAGGTAATACTGCTGTATCCACATAGCATGAGATTAGTCGCTCCACCTGTTCACTCTCCCGACAAACCACGTAGAACAAAATTTACAGGGCTCGTAGGCACATGTAACTGCTTGAATTCAGAGATGGCTGACAAATTCCTATACTCATTGAATGTACTGTATTACTGTTTTTAAAGATAGGATGAGCTAATCTAGTCACCTTTTGTTATTGGTCCTTGTTTAATTTGTCTAAGGTATTTTTTGTATACAAAGGTTTACATTTTTATGTATATTTTTCTTGTGTACAAATTATGTAATATGTGTACAAACACTGTATGTAATATCTGTATATAGTGTGAGAAATTTGATCTTTTGTTTTTGGATGTATAAATAAAACTTGCTGTGAGGTATTTGAGGAAATGGTTTGGGGTTGTTGCGGTTTTTCGTAGATCACCTAAAAGCGTCGCGAGACGTGCTCGCACGCACACGGCCTCGGTTTTACCACCGCTTTCACACACATGCAAATCAATCATTGTAGAAGCTCAAATTTAAGTTTCTAATATTTAAAGTTGATAAAGTAAAATTGTCTTTTTTTTTGAAATTACATTAAAGGTAACATAGCACTGATAAATCTCACTGCAAAGCTCAATCAGTATTTGGCTTCACTAACTAAGCAACAAAAGGAAACCATTTACCTGTGTCCATACGGTCTATCGCCTTGGAAAATTTTAAAGATTTTTATGTCTACATGCTCGAGCACCAACTTCTAATTGGATTGTTAGGCGTCTGATAGCACCAGTTTCGGTTCCTCCCCCTCAGGCTTTATATTGCCAGTGCTCTTGGCCAAGTGGAGCCAGCCAGGTGGTGCTTGATCAGAATTGCACGATCATCAGCTCAACTCGCACCTTCGGCAGAAGTTTGACAGCATTCCGGACCATGTTCTACACCTCCATTGTTGAAGCTGCTGCTCAGAGCTGTGGTTGCAAGGTGGTTGGTGCCTGTTGTGGTGGTAATCCCCGAACCAGACGGTGGTCACCAAAGGTGAAGAGAGCCATCAAGATGGAGGAGGAGTCCTTTCAGGCTTGGTTTGATGAGGCCATGGAAAGACTTTCGGATGGCCTTGAAGTGATTCTAGCAAACCCTCAGGCAACTCAGGAGGGGAAAGCGGTGCTCTACTCAGATGAGTCTATGGTGCGGGTGGGGCGCTGCTGACTTCCTACAGTCAGGCGGTGGTAGGAATACTTCAAGGACCTTCTTAATCCCAGTAGGACACCTTCTGTAGTGGAAGCAGAGTCTGGGGACGAGGGGGATGACTTGCCCATCACTGGGGTTAGGTCACTGAGGTGGTTGGACAACTCCTTGGTGCCAGGGCCCCTGGGCTGGAAGAGATTCACCCCGAGTTCCTGAAGGCTCTGGATGTTGTAGGACTGTTTTGGTTGACAAGCTTCTGCAACATTGTGTGGAGATCTGGTGCAGTGCCACTGGATTGGCATACTGGGGTGGGGGTGCCCATCTTTAAGAAGGTACGTCTGTTAGTCAAACCTTGGATTCAAGAGGAACAATGCAGTTTTCATCCTGGTTGCAGAACACTAGACCAGCTCTTCATCTACTCAAGGATATTCAAGTGTGTGTGGGAGTTAGCACATCCAATCTACATGTGTTTTCTGGATTTGGAGAATGCATTTGACCACATCCGTCTGGGTATCCTGTGGGAGGTGCTGCTGGAGTACGGGGTGTCTGACCCATTGTTGCGGGCCATTCAGTCCATGTACAACTGCAGCAATAGCTTGGCCCATATTGTCCGCTCCAGGTCAGGGACGTGTTGCTGCCCCAGGTGGAGGAGTTCAAGTCTTATTCACAAGTGACGGGAGATTGACAAACTGATCGGGGCTGCGTATGCAGTGATATGGATGCTGCACTGGTCTGTCGTGATAAAGAGGGACCTGAGCGTAAAAGGAAAGCTGCCTCTTTACCACAACCTCCAAAGGGTGGCTGGTCTCTCCCTTAGAGATAGGGTGAGGAGTGCAGCCATTCGGGAAGCACTCAAAGTAGTTCCTCGACATCTGACTAGGATGCTTCCTGGGCATGTCCTACCAGGAGGAGGACTCGGGGCAGACCCATGACACATTAGAGAGATTATATCTCTCGGCTGGCCTGGGAACACTTAGGGGTTCCCCTGAATGAACTGGTGGAAGTGGCTGGAGAGAGGGAGGTCTGGGCTTCTCTGCTTAGGCTGCTGCCCCCGTAACCCGGTCCCGGATACACAGAAGAAAATGGGTGGGTGGATGGAACTAAAGAGAAAAAGGTCTTAAGGAAAAACTGAGAAAGCTCTTTAATTACAAGACAACTGGACAAGCTCAACTCCAAATAAAAAAGTACCTTTTTTCCACTAACATGGCACTAAAGCAGCACCAGCTGTGACTTGCGGTCTTTTGCTAATCAGCCAATATTTTAACAGGTTTGAGGACAAAAGGAAGCTAGGGGACTTTGTGTGTACCCCACCCCACCCCACAAGACAAAACAGCATGGCATACAAAATCTGTGGACTGTAATCTATTAATCACTGGCAGCCCTAAACCTAAACACAGCCGCTGATGTCAGCACTTCCAACTTTGAGCCAAACCATTTCGTGCTGCTGTGCTTATACCAGCTTTTAGACGGTTTTGGTTAACACAGTGTCGCCATCATTATTTGTTATGGCTCATGAGCTGAATAAACTTTAGATAAGTAAAATCACACAGATTTGAGTAAATGTGTTAAGATTTAAATGTCAGGCTAAACAGGAAGTTAAATTTGTGAGATCTTAAAGTTGCCAGAGCTTTGCAGCTTTAACAGAAGACACATTATGTAAAAAAAACAAAAAACAATAATTATACAATAAATAATTACACAACTTGAAGTTCAAGGAATGTTTTATTCAGAAATGTGTCTGGTTTTTCTATATCCATATACAGAAGATCAATCATCGTCTCTGTTCTCATAATGTTGTCAAGGAAATTTCACTCAATTGTAAAGTCCATCTTTAAAATTCAAACTGAAAAAACAAAACGAAAACATACTTGCTTTGATCAACGTGCAGCATTCAATTTGTGCAAACTGCAACCACTGAAATCCGTATGCTATAGCTGTATAGTTTATAAATTTGTGGGTCATTATACAAAACTTAAAATGAAATTCAATTACAGAACCACAAGCAGCAAGAGGAGGCACTACAGTCTGAGCCAGAGAAAAGAGCAAACCTAGTCAACTTTCCACTTAAGCTTTTTTTTTTTCCTTAAACATTGGACTAATTCCAAGAAATCCAACAGCACTGTCTTGAATTGGCAAACACACATACTGGAAACTGTCAGCAAAACAAACAAACACACAAACAAACACACACACACACACACACACACACACACACACACACACACGGGGGAGGGGCTTGAGAGACAAAACCATAACACCACCATAACACTGACTAGCGTCTTTAAAAGTAACAGTGCAACACAAAGAGAGCCATGCTAGATCATGTAAAAGGTGCAAGTTGTATTGCATTCATCTCAGATCAGGGCATAAATGGCACATTTTACCTGAAGAGTTTGAATGAAGTGCCGAGTCATTATGTGCGATCGTGTGGTTAAACATTATTCATTCATCTGATATTTGAGCTGTAGTCATTTAAGTCTGTTTTCCACCATAACTACAACACCAAGTAGGAAGGAAGTATTATATGTTTTTATGAAAAATGTTCTGCTTAAAAGACAAAATCCACAAGTTAAGAGAATAAGGTTGACATCCAGGAAACACTTCAGTACTGTCTTTACACTGCTCATAACATGAACTTTGGCAACAATGTAAAGAAAAATTTAATTCCAGATTATGGCAGATTACCTTTAATAGAAAGCTAACGTACAACGTCAGCTCAAAATTAAACAGTAATGTTTTCATGTCCTGCATTCTAATATCTTCTCTAGTAACACCTGTAAACAGATGCAGTCCAGTGCGACGCCATCCCCGACAACGACATCGGGGCTAAAACTGATGAGCGCCAAAAACACTGTCAGAAATATCTTCACATTAAAGTATTACAAGAGCAGATTTTACGGAAAAGCTGCTGCACTGGACTGTCGACCTAATAAAAGCAGCAGTAAATGCATATTTGAGTGATATTAAACTTCTCCTTTCTACACCACAAATTAAAGTATTTCCCTGGTTGTCAAACTGTTCCTTTAACTTGCTGTGTGCATTGTGTACACTGCATCAGCAAAAAAAAAGATTATCTCACCCCAAAGATTCAAGAAAAAAAAAAGAATGCTCTTATTTAATACACGTTTTAGACAACCTACAAACAGGCTAATTTTGTTCTTGTGCACTTTATTTTGTCAAGGAATTAACAAAATGCTTTTGATCTTTTATCGTATCACTGGATCCAGGAACAAACAACAAATTACAACAAAAAGCAACAGATCTAACAGTTTAAAGCTGATCCTATTCATCCCATTCATCACAAATACTGTAAGGCTGATTCAACTCTGTGCAGGACTCCACGGTCCTTCAGTCCCACGGGAGTATGCTACAACGCATACTGCTCAGGCCAACCATTAGGCTTAGCACTGCCATGCACATTCCTTTTAAACGAGAGTCAAACGTAGTAGCAGAGTCTCTGAACACCGCTTGGCTTTACGTTAGTATGTACATCTGAAGCAGTGTCATCTACACTGTGAGAAGCCTAGCAAACTAGAAAACCTCCCGCAGGTTAAACTGAAAGAGATACGGTCAGGCAATCACTACACTGCATGAGCAACTCCAAAGTCTAAGCTGTGAGACTTGTGGTGGACTTCTGTTCGTCCCAGATGGTACAGCGAATACCTGCAAAATACCGTAAGTCTCATGCTACTGTTTTATGGCTACTTTGTTTATAGTCAAAGGCATTTATACTCGAAGTGCAATTAAAGCTGTAGGTACACTGAGGAGGATAGTACCACTGCAGCTCCTAGGAAGACTTAAAGTCTGCTGATTTATAAACTCAGATGATGGCACTGCCCTGTTAATGGAATGAATGGACGAAACCTCCGTTTATTAAACAAATGCTGAAAACAAAACAAAACAAAAAAAGCGGGATGAGGCAGAGTCCAACAAACCAACACAACTTGAGGCTTTATGGAATCAGGGCTGGAAACAGAGCATCCAGTGTTAAAACTGCTGAGGCTTCAATAAACCAGCCAATTATTTTTTTCCCCTCCAACATTCTCCGACATTATTACAGCCACACCAAGAGTGTGAAATCAAAGAGAATTAAGAAAATGTACACGAACAAATCAATAGTAAACCATGATAGAGGCCAGCTATTTCCAGTCACTGGATGAATACTTAAGTTTACAACTAGAGAGAGAAATCATAGATATACAAAAGAACAAGTACAAAGTCAAGGCAATCTCACTTGTGGCTTCTTAAGTTTCTCAAAAATATTCACCTCACAGCCATTATCTACACGTTGCATTTGGCCATTTTAACACAGTGGTTCCAAACGCTCCATTAATCTTGCCAAGAAACTGTAGAAATTAGCTTATTTACAAGTCTGTACAACCACCCTGCAGAGCTTTTTTCCATCTCCCAGAAGACCCAATCCACTTAAAGCGGGATACCTGAGTTTTCAATAGAATGCTTCAAAACTCACGCTTCACTGCACATCTTACAGGATCTCTCACACAGCCACATGCACACAATTAATTAAGCCGGGTATTTTCTCCATAAGGATGCTGAGTGCAAACCTATGTGGAAAAAGCTACAAGCACACCAAAATCAAAAAGAGTCCATCCAGAAAGACAGCTAATGTCCTCTTCAAAGAAAAGAGTTGAGAAGGAGGTATTAAGGGATATCTTACAGCAGGTGGTAGGTTACTGAATGGCCACTAACTGTATTGAGTAGGACCCTGTGGTGCTGTGCTAGCATATAAACAGACATTAAGTAGGCCAGGATTTGCTTCAGGCAAATGAGTGATGGAGACCTTCCTGGGAGACTTCATCCTGGCTGTGGAGGTCAGAGGAAAAGATCTGACTGCTGCCACAAGGGTGGAAAAGTAGAGCAGAAGTGGACTTAACTCCTCTCAGTGAGTGGGGCCTGCATGCGGCACAGAAAACCTGTAAATAACAGGAGGAAAAAAATAAAGGTGAATAATTACAGGCCTCGAGTTAAGACTAAACATTACACACCAACAAACTGTGGACGGATTAAACACAGATCTCCTTGCTATTATTGCTGCGTAACAAGAACAATGGGCAAAGGTTTCCTTTCTGAAAAGTGGCCAATTAAGACTCAGCATGTCACAGAGCTACATCAACTCCCATGTTAATATACAACATTTACCATGTAGCTGTATCATGCTTTAGAGATCACTCTTAGGCCAGACAAGTCGTGCTACACGACAAGTCAAAGTTATTATAATTTCTCCACTAATAACTTAACTTTAAGTGTATTATATTTTTAAAATGATGCCATGCCGTCAGGTGCTTGTTAGGCCTACACTTTTGCCCAGTCTGAAATACATTCACAGCTTTTAGATAGAAAATCATAATTGAGTTAAAGCTCTTCTCTCGGTCGGTTGCAATTAAGCTGCCCCTCAGCCTTACATCCTGCCTCACAGCCTGCCTCACAGCCTGCTTTAATATGGAATCCATTTAGGAAGTAATTATATTAAATTCACAAACCTTTAAATGGGGGAAAAATTCAAACAACTTCACTTACCTCTGAAGTCTCTGCACTAGTTCGGCCACCAGGGAGTCACAGATTCCTGGGTGTGTTTCTTCTGCCTGAACAATGGCCTTTCGCAGCTCCTCTGCAGCTTCTGGCTTGCCGTTACTTGTCTCGCCTTTCTGTTTCAACTGTTTAATAGTGACAGCTTTTAGATGACATCATGTGAACAATTTACAGAGCAATCTGGGTCTCTTATCATACAACTGATCATCAACTGAAAAAAGGTAGAATATGCTGGAGTCTGTAAACTCTGCTGAAGTGATGTTCAGTGAGCTAGAGAGTGAATATAAAGGCAGCACTGGCAGGAACAAAGCAGGAATTCAGGCGGGAAAAAACTTTTCAAAAAAAGTTCCTGTTAAAAAGGCACAAACACACCCATTTTTGCACATAGAAAGGTGTTGCATCACAGGATTTCACAAGTCTGAAACCATAGCACATGCTTCACACTATCACTTCTCTGCTCTGTGTGTGCAGATCAGCTCTACCTCAATCACACAAGCCTAGAGAACAATTGGCAACCACCTGGCAACCTCCTGTAGATTCTCTAACTGGATTATGAATCGTTGCAGACTACTGCCAGGTGAAATCTGCTGAAAAGAGGGTGCTGCACTAAAAACCCTCCCTGTGACTGCTTTGTTTGCTAGCAGTCGACATGAAAGATGCCAACTTGTCTGCAGACACTGGCCCTTGCAGATACATACATAGACTGCCATCTTTAGTAAAATCCTGCAGAGCACACCTTTAAATATGTGTGATGAGTTAAGTATGAAGTACTCATCTATTCAGTGATGATGATGATTTTAATGTGGGATAAGTGATGCTTTTACCTCTGAAAACAATGGAGAAAAGATTGTTGATAAGCTTTGTGACAAAGGCCTCTTTGGACTCTCCTCCACCTGGAAAAAGAAGATATTTTAATTGGAAAAATCAAACACATGAGACCTTCAATAAGGTCTTTTGTAAAGAGGTAAAAATATACAGCCTTACTTGATTATTTCCTAACTCAGCAGGCTGTGCTGCACCATTCTGGACCTTTTTCAGGTCCTTTTCCCTGATGGTGTTGAAAATCCAGTCATCATTACTAGCATCATTGCCTCCGGATGCCTGGCCATCTGACTCCCTACAGTTAAACAGGATTTTAGGAACGTCAGTGGACTGAAGTTGATAGACTTTGCATCCCCAGTCTCATTGAACTGAATAAGGTTGGTTTAGACAACTTACCCATCAGACTCAGAACTTGATTCATCCCGAGACTGTTCCGACTTCCACCTCTTGTATCTGTCAATCAGCTCCGTCAGATAGGTTGTCTTTTTGGCATGCCTTACAATATACTTATGTTTTAACAACTCTTTGGCAGTTGGCCTCTATAGAAGACACAGAAAAACATTAAAAGAATGGCTTTCCTCTTCCTCTTTGCATATTCAAACTGGAAAAAAGTCAGAAATATGACTTTTTTTTTTAAACTTACAAAGCTAGGCTCCTTATTTAAACAGGCTTCAACAAATTCTTTAAGCGGTTTACTGAAGGTTCCTTCCAGTGTTGGTGGATTGTTCTTTGGGATGAGGAATAAAACTTTCATAGGATGCAGCTCAGAGTGGGGTGGCTCTCCTTTAGCCAGTTCTATTGCTGTTATTCCTAATGACCAGATGTCTGCCTGAAAAAGAAGAGCTGATTTTTAAAATAGCAGAACAAAAACATTGACACAACCACTGTGAAACGACACTCATATTGGCTGCTTTAAGTAATAGGGGTGAAACTGCAAAAATAAAGTTGTGGCATAGCAGCTGTGTCGACAGGCCACAATGACTCATGTTATGGTTATGCAAAAAAGAAAAAAAGAAAAAAGTGAGTCATTTTTACTTAAGCAAACTAATTGTAAGCAGTGCTCACAAAAATAAAGTTCAACAAAGCACTAAAATGAAAAACAAATTGGACGTAATTTTCTGTTATTGCCTAATGATCTTAAGCCAGCAATACTTTCTAAAAGAAAAAAAATACAAAGATATGACAAGCCTACTGATGCACAGCTGTTTTTAAGTTCAAATGTGACTGTGATAACAGGAAAACATGAAATAATGCTGACCTTCGAATCATAGGCTGACTGCTTTATGACTTCAGGTGCCATCCAGAAGGGTGTTCCTACAAATGTGTTTCTTTTTATCTGTGTGTCTGTCAACTGGCCCGCTACTCCGAAGTCTGCAAGCTTCACATCACCCTGTTCTGACAGCAACACGTTGGCAGCTGAAACACAGAAAGAAAAAGAGAGAAATTGTGAGATGCAGAGTGTCAAATACTTAACGGCACATCCGCGCTTATCATCCGGCAGGGACAAGAAAACACAAGAGGGGAAAAAAGAACTGAGGTGTAAAGTTCCTGCTGGTACTGCTCTCAACATTAAATTTCACCTGAAGTGGTGTCAAAAGAAAACTCCAACACCTGTGACTGCTGTAAGACACAGGTTATCTATAGTGCTGTTGGCCATTACAGAACTGAACAGGATTTCACCCACAAACAAATATTAGTGATCTGACTTATGTGCAGATATGATTATGGCTCAAGTTGTGAAATGTACATTTTTGAAACCATTTCCTAGCAAATTAGGATGATGTAACATTAAAGTCACACTTCAATTTTTGCAAGACGACAAAGGACAAGCTGTCCAAATATATTTTTAAAACATGATTTATGTACCAGACTGACCTTTGATATCTCTGTGTATTTTCTTTTCAGAGTGCAGATATTCAAGCCCTTTGAGGATTTCTCTCAGGATGGTGGCAATCTGTGTTTCATCCAGTGGACCTGGCTCCATCTACAAGAATGGATAAATTCGTGAACCTGGGTTGGTATTGTGAGAACTGTCATAATGCTCTATGTAAAAAACACTGTTTTTGAGATCAGCTTCAGACTGGCATTTTATTCAATTTTCATAAAGACTTACCAAATCAAGGGCTGATCCTCCACCCAAATATTCCATAATAATCCATAATTTTGTACCCTGAAAAATAAACAATGTCAGACAGTGTTGAACGTTGTAATAGGGATGGAAAAGAGTAGTACTCACTCCATTTTCTAAAAGCAGGAATAACTGTGTGTAGTAGTCAACACTCGAGTGTTTTGTGGTGGTAAAAAAATACTGTTACGTGAGGGAATGATTAACAGCTATTTTAGCACTGGTTTTACTTTACGATTTACACATTTGCTGTCCATCAGCTGGCACAGCTATTAATATACACTGATAAGCCAAAACATTAGGCGTATCCCTGTCTAATATGGGCTCTATAAGTCCTCTGGAGGTGTCTTGTGGCATTAGGCACTGGGTCTTTAGTAGCAAATCCTATAAGTCCTGTACCCACCAAGGATCAGACATGTTCTAGCACATCCCCTGCTGCAGGTTCACAGTCCGCTGTTCCCCAAGCCACTGTCTGTAGGTACCACCCAATGGTGTGTTTGGGTGTTACCTACCCTGGAAGGTACCCATTAAGCCTTGCAGTTTGGGGATGCTTCTACCTAGTTATCTGGCCATAACAGTCCCTTCTTAAATTTACAAAGAGGTCTGTACCCCTTGTTTGTCCTACATCTACACATGACAGCTATTCTCTTACTGTACAAAATATCCCAAGGAACTTTGATATTGTATTACATTAAAAGCAGCTTGGCTGCTGGATTTTGAACTTTGAATAAAATAAACACATTGCATCTCTCAGACAGAGTTGTATTCAAAAGCCTTTGAAGTAGTTGCAATAATTTCATCATCTGCACAAAACATAACCTGCGATGGTAGTTCAGCTAGACAGCAAACAGAGCCAACTACAGGAACTTTCAAATGTCATTTCAGCTTGCTAAGCACATACAAGTGCACGCAATCTGCACTGTTCTATTTCAAATATTGCTGCAACAATCCAATTTTTTTTCCAGTTCTGAACCAATACAGATACCTTGGTTTCTAGTATCTGCTGTTATTGAGCACCCATCTGATACCAGTGTTACATGTGAGTAAGAGACAGGGAATCAGTGTTTTTGTGTAGGCCAACTACACCTAAATACAATACAATAAATACATCTACATGCATAGATTTATAGCACCGGTGTTAATTAGCAAAATAATAAATGACAAGGGGGCCAAAGTAACTAAATCAAATATTTTAGATACCTAATTAGAGAGTTATATAGATAGATCTACATGTGAATTCATGACGCAGCTAATTTATTTGCAGTCATATTTCAGCTCAGTGTGAAAGTAATTAAAATCACTAGCTTCCCTTTGCCTCCTCCCAGTCTGACTGCACTTCATTTTACTGCTCCTCACACGTCACATGTGGAAGTGACACACACAAAGTGAAACAACATTCATGGGAGGGCAACAACATCTTTAACTGCAGTAAAAACTTAGAATAAAGTGTTACAGTAAACATAATGGCAGTGGTAGTAGAGCTGTGTGATTATAGCCAAAATAATTATTACGCTTATTTTGGTCAGTATTGACATCATGATTATTCAGTGATTTTAGTGACAAAAACCATCACAAACACTGCTTTCATATCCATGCTGTGAAACATCATCCGCTTCTAGAAACAAGCTCTTCACCTTCTGCTGTGCCAGACATTAGATTTATGTTTTGACAGTCTATTTACTGCAATGTGCCACTGCCATCAGGGATACAGGGAAAAGCTGTGACTGGCATATGCAAGCACATTCTCAGGCAATTATTTAGGAAGCGTTTGATTTGCTTTTGCTTTGCATTGCACTGGTGGAGCACGTATTTTCAATGTCAGTCAATTGTGTTCATTGTGGGAAGCAAAAATCGCAATGAAGATTAAAATTCGATTAACTGTGCAGCTCTGAGTGACAGCAAGTGAGCAAGAGAAGAAAAAAAAGCATTAGCGCCAGTTTTTCAGTTTTGCCGACTCACCTGACCACAGTTTAGTTACATTAAAAACCTTTCTAAGCTCACAAATAAAGGCTGCTGGTGGAGCTAGACTGAAGCTGCCGTTAGCTTCCTCACTGCTATGGTAGGTCTCCTGTTAGCAAACAGTGCGCTGCTGGTAAATATACACAAAGGTACTGAATTGGCCAGACAATAGCTCACCGCATTGTCAGTGATATCAGATCCAATTTTTTTTTAAGTCGGAAGCCTATCGATATCCAATTCCAACAGTGTTTCAGTGCATTCCTCATTTGTATGTGGACTTTTTTTGTAGTGGAAATCAACACTTAATGATATAATAAAATCTTCAGGAGGTCTAAAACACTAACACTGATTATAAAAAAAGCATAATGACCACATTGTGTTAAAGAGTACGATTTTTTATGCAAGTTGCAACAGCTGAGTGTGACATACACTCCTGCTTCTACTGCTGATAAGCAGGGGGGAGAATGCTGACCAGACAACAATAACCAATTTCAAGCTGATCTTAGACTAAAGGCACACACAGGCATGCATTCTCCTTGTTTCTACTCGTTTTCCCTCCCAAACCCACGTACAACTCCCCCACATCCCAGCGGGAAAGACCTCCTCACTTCCTTAAAACAGCAAGAGATGTTACATGGACAGACTTCTTAGTATAAATAGTACAGTGAAACAAAAATAAATGTGCACAGTATATAATCTCCTGAGCCTACCCATTTATTTTCATTTTTATAGCTTATTCCTGACACACTGTGGGGAGGTCCTATCTAGTACAGATCCTCTGATGCCTCACTCGATGCATATTCTGTAGATGCAGCGGCACTAGACGTTTGCGTTTGAAATATCCATATTCTGCTGCTTATCCTTTTATCAGGGTCGCGAGGGGGCTGGAACCTATCCCAGCTGCCATAGGGGGTAAGAGGCAGGGTACTCCCTGGCCAGCATGTCGCAGGGCTGTTTGGT
>VOQJ01048140.1:21093-34624 GCA_015052665.1 Apistogramma diplotaenia | reverse complement strand
AAAAAAAATTAATTTTTTTCCCTTTTCTTTCACCCAACACCCCCCCCCCCCCCCTCACTAATTACTGAGGAACATAACATGAGCAGTAACAGTAAATACAAGTGTGGATCTCAGTAATTATTTTTAAATCTGCATCCACTGTGTGATGGACATTTCCAACACTTGTATTTATCATGACTGCTAACATTATGTTCCGTGGACTGAACTGACCGTGCTGGTGGCTCCTGATATTGCTGTGCTCCACATCTGCTCAGCTTGCCAAGTTTATAATGTTTACAGCTCAGCATAGCGCTCCAACATTTGTCTCAGGTCGCCTCCTCTTGTGTTGCGTCAGCTTCCTTACAGGGTTTTAGGTGCTGATCGCTCAATAAATAGATTCTGAGAGTTAAAAGCCCTGGTGTGTGTTTTTAGCAATTTAGCATATAGGAGAAAATGAATGGGAAAGATGCATTTCCTGTAACAAACTCTGCTAATGTCTGTTGGTAGGTATGCAAGGCATTATATGGAGGACAAAATTCAGAAAAGGACACTTCTAAAAGTGTTTGGCATCAGGTTTGACATCATCGTGCAGTCACTTGTAAGTAAAACAGTTTATTTTAAATATGCATTTGTCACGTGAAGAATAATCAAATCAAAAGCTGTTCGCTATGACTCGGCCTCCTTCACAGGCACGGAAATTCGATATCATCCCAACACTGACAGCAATCGGCTCCGGGGTGGGGATTTTTGGAGTGGTATGTTGAAACCTGAAATATACCTGAATTGTCTAAGGAATACACTAGTGTGCAAAAGTCTTGAGCCACCCTTCATTTCTTTATGCTTTGCTTCTTAAAGCCAGACTACTGAAGGTCTTTCCAAGGTTTTCTGACAGCAGTGAGCTGTAGCGGGTGTGCTTTGCCTGAGATTAGTGGTGTTTTTGGAACTACACGTGAGTAGGTAGTGTCTGTGGCTCCATTGTGCAGTGATGTACACATTTGCTTGGCAAGCAAGAGGTTGCTGGTTTGAGTCCAACCAGAGACACATTCCCTTCGGGGTTGTGTCAGGAAGGACATCTCGTGAAAAACTAGAAAAATCAAATACGCAGAGGTGCTCACTTGTGACAAGGGTGCAGCTGAATGTAGCTTTAGGGAAGAGCTAGTGTTTGCTGGCAGCAGAAGTGTTCTCTTTATTTTGTTTGTAAAGAGGTGACTCAAGACTTTTGCACAATATTGTAATTATCAAGAGATAATGATTGTTTTTCTTTCTTTTCAGGCAACTGTAGTATGTGACTTGGTGCTGCTCTATTTACTCCCAAAAAGAGAATTTTACAAGAACATGAAATTCAAACACACAGACACACAAGTGCAGGTAAGGCCTGTTCACCAATTTCTGTGTACTCTATTTGAACACAAGGGGGCAGCAGAGAATCGCTCAACAGCACTATTACGGACAACACAGAAAATTGATGAGCAAAAATAATTGGAGGTGCACTTTTGATCCCCCCTGTGAGCATCTTTTGTGTCCGTGCCACATCCATTCCAGTTAGAAATGTCACCACCACACTGGAGCAGTAACCTTCAGTTACTATCAGATTATTGCTGTTTATTCCCATAACATTTGTGACCACTGAGTCTACGTCGTACAGAACAGCCAGTTATCTGACACAAGATAAAATCTGAATCAGTCCCACCCAGACTGCTTTCCTCTTTAACCGAAACCATTTTGCATTTTACAGCAGGACAACGAGTCCCTTGGTGTAGATACAAATGTCTATTATACCCTCGAAACGAATGCAAGGCAAGCCCAAGGAAGAGACCAGTCCAAAGTGAGTGGATGTAGCAGAGCAGGCTCTTTGATTTGAAATCTTATGATGTCATCAGGTTGAGTGTGGTTTTGCATGTTACCTTCAGTCTAAACGGTTTCTATCCTGTGACTTTGGCTTCCATTCAGGATCCTGATTCAGAGGCGGGCAGCACAGAGACCGAGGTGTCTAAAGTAAGGGATTATTACTCTGGTTTTCTAGAATAAAGCCTGTGGAGTTTTACTTATTTCTGTTACTGATGTTTTATTTATTTGCTGTTCTTGTGCAGAAGTGACCCGGGAGCTGGGAGCAAACAAGCCAAAGGGCTGTGCTACTTTTGAAGGCATGCCGCACTGGAATTCTGCGAGAACACAAACACAAAAACACACACAATAAATGGACTTGTGAGACTGAGAAGAACCCAGTGAAATAGAATTGTTTCATGTGCTTTATTTCTTTTTGATCTGCAGCAGCATCGTCGACCAACAGCATTCACAAACTTTCAAAGGCTCCGAGCCGAGCCGAGCTCAGCTCTGCGTGTACTTTTTTGGGTGTAGCTCATGTTGTTTTTTTGTTCATACTTTGGGTGTAGCCTCCACCCCTTTGTCTCCATCTGCCACATCTCTGTGTGTGTGTGTGTGTGTACAAAAAAAACATTACCTCAGTCACCATCTTTGTCACACACAATGCATGTGTTGCTGTTAGTGAGTTATCTCTAGTGTGTACCTTGTGGTCAGCTGTTGAACTCAATAAAAGATGTACAGTAACAATACTGCTTGTTGCTTTGTTAGAGCAAGAACAGACAAACAATTCAGATTCTCTCTTTTTTTAATTGTCTTTATGTGTACAAAAACGCATGCAAAAAATAGCTCATTTATTGTAAATATATTGGTACATATTTACATTGTAACTGCATTCCATATGGATGTGCCATGCTTCTGTTTTAGTGGCAGAACATTCAGAGAAATGCACAAGACAACACGAGACAGAAGCTCAGAAATGAAGGAGACACCAGGCGACTTCGACACACACACACACACACACACACACACCAGGACAGTCACATAGACAGCAGTGATCAGAGTCCCTGATTTCAGATTATGTACAGACTCCCCCACAGTCCTCCTCCTTTGGATATAATTATGACCTGAAATCACAATACAAAAATTAGTCATGCCACTCATTTCCTGTGCTGCAGCAGTGCCACCCATTGATGTTTATTCCTTCTGTGCGTCACATCAGTAACTGCAGCAGGTCAAAAGCATCTTCCACTGCTTCTCAGCCTCAGAGAATCACCTCACTGAGACGTATGTGCTGTAATCACGCAAAAGAGCCATACAGGTGATCGCTGATTTATGGTTGGTTAAATCTATTATGTGCTGCAGAACTACTCGAACACTGCATTCAAGGGTCAGGAAACAAATAGAAACTTGCAAAAAAAAAAGCATCTATAAAAGGAGGGAAATCTCTAGGCAGAAATAACCAATATGAACAAACTGACACATTCTGGGATTTGAGTACATCATGTTCACAAACCTGCTTCTTCTGATACAATTTTAGAAAGAAACATTTTCAATATTATGCAGCTTTTCAATAGCAAAACTGTGATCTCTTTGTGGTGCTGCGGCTGTTGCAGCAGCCTTTTCACTCTGCAAAATCTGTCAAAGCCCGAGAAGCAGCGCTGAGACGTTCAGACCGACAGCAGCGAGAAAAGCATCAACAAGCCAGCTACAGAAGGTCTTTGACAGGTGAGCCGCACAGTTTCCCCTTTTCATTAACTCCACAGTGGCTGCCAGTAGTGTTAAATGTTCTCACAATAATAACATTGTACGTCTCAAAGTGGAAAAGTGCAAATAATTTAATGTAAGCAGCGTTTGAATTCACATAACAACTAAAACACAGGTTAAAAGGTAGAGAGGCCTGAGTGCAGGGACAGCGGGGGGTGGTGGTGGGGGACCAACAATTGTAAAGACAACAATAAAGTACCTTTGACCCTGACAAATGCCAACACCCAGATTATAAACAAGAGATACACGAATGAGCTTTAAAACACACGACACCAACACATTATGTCACTTTTTGGTTTAAAGTTGGCTTCGTTAAAGGTTGCCGTGAAACACAAGTACTGCTTTCATTTTGAGCACAAAGCTATAAAACAATAGATGAAGAGCGTTGAATTCTCAGGTATCCACATATGATAATGGTGACACCGGCTCAGCAACACTGTGTGAAAGGATTTCGTGCTCACACCTTTCACCTGTCTCTGTGCTGCAGTTAGCATCCTTCACCGAGGACACGGCTAATGAAGGAAATGCAAAGAGCTGCACTCAGTGTTTCTCATCAGCCACACCGGGGACGACGAGGACGGGGAAGTGCTGGCAGCCCGGGCCTAATCACGGCTCTGAAAGGATCCTTTAAGTGATCGGAGCACTCAGCCAGCTGAACATGCTTTTCTCTCACAGCGAGGAAGAAGCCAGGCCGCCCAGAAGTATTCCTGATTTTTGGTATTCTCTCTTTTTTTTAAGTGAACCAACCATGATGCTGACATTCAGAGGGTTAACGTGTTAAGTACACAAGTAATTAACTTAGTCATCTTTAGCATCACTGGAACTTTTCATCCAGGCAAACTAGTTAGAGTCTGAATTTACAGGTGGGGGCAGATGTGGAGGTTAAATTATACATTTCAAAGCACAAGAACACAAAAATGTAAACAGCCATTTCTTCATTCGTGTTAAAGACAACGAAAGGACAACCTTGGGTTACACTTCTGTTATCGACTCACTCTTCACTTGTGTAAGCGGGTGTAAAGTTTCACAAGAAACAGGAAGCATGATGTTACAATGGCCAGTGTGTTTCCGTGCTGCGGGCTGCTGAAACAACCCTTTTTAGCCTCCATTTGTTCACACATTAGAAAATGAAGTAGCTAATGAGTTGTTTTTGCACAGTAACCCTACTGTACAGACAATCTCATGGCTTTGTTCCACATTGTGAAACAGGAAATCTCTAAACCTCAAACTTCAAATGAAATCTGGAAATATTAATAACAATAACAAAATGAAAATGAAAATAATCCAACTTCATCATGTGGTGGACCTGAGGAAGGATGAGGCACTAGTGGCCCCTGTGTCCAATGGGTGGTGGGGAGCACTGTAGAGGACTAAAGATATCTGTGGGTACACACTGATAATAAACTGGACAGGGCTAAGAACACTGACGCCCTCTTCAGGAAGGGCCAAAGTCATCTCTATTTTCTGTGACGCCTGAGGTCCTTCAACATCTGCAGGACTATGCTCAGGATCTTCTATGAGTCTGTGGTGGCGAGTGCCATCTTCTTTGCTGTTGCATGCTGGGGCAGCAGGCTGAGGGCGGCGGACGCCAACAGACTCAACAAATTAATCCACAAAGCCAGTGATGTTGTGGCAGTGGAGCTGAGCTCGCTGATGGCAGAGTCAGAGAGGAGGAGGCTGTCTAAGCTGCAGGCCATTATGGACAATGGCTCCCACCCACTCTACGACACAGTGATGGGACACAGGAGCACATTCAGAAGACTCATCCCACCAAAATGCACCACAGAGCCCACAGGAGGTCATTCATACCTGTGGCCATCAAACTCTATAACTCCTCCCTTAATAGGTGGCAATATGTTCATCAGTGCAATTTAGTATCCTGTACAATAACTCAGAGGTGCAGTAATCTGACCTGCTTGTGTTATAAGCGGACTTCCTGAAGCTTTTCTGGCAGAATGTTCTGGTTCTTTCCACAGAGTCGCTTTGATATGGACAGCGTGTGACCGGTATAGTTGCAGTGACGGTCCTAGATGGTCCACCAGGTCCCAGATAGACCTAATGAGGAAACTATCACTAAAATTATTTGATATTTAAATGTTAAAAAAACCTGATGATTATCCTGGAAGTTCAGCTGTATTCAGGATCGTCTTAGTTATGAGGCAGTGTTTTCCTTTTGTTTCACTTTTGCAAATGCACTTCAACAAAGGTGACGGGAAAAAAAACGTTTTTTTTTTTTTTTTTAAATAAAGGAAAAGGTCAGTTTTTCCTGAGCAAAAAGATATATGCATAATTTCACTTTAAAATAATTTAGGTACAGTTGCCTCTCCTTTTATAATGACGTACAGTGTGATTCAGGTTCTTCTACAAGACCACACAGTGATTCATTTGTACACAGATTATTTTATGCTTTAAATTCAGCTCTGCATCCAGGAATGTCACATAATAATAAAAAATGTCTTCTGGAACAGGGCTTATTTAAAGTCTACAGAATTGCACCATTTTTTTCAGTTTGCTTCCACTCGCCGTCCATAAAGATGTCGTCACTGATGCTTCACATACTGTACAACAGCAGAGGACTGTGTGAAAGGAACGAGACAGAACAGAAGTCACCACGCTGACGGCACAGAACACATTAGCAGAAGAATGTGACATGAACCCGGACAAAAACATAATTACACATCACAGCTCGGAAAGTCACTTTAAAAGTTGTTCAAGCATCGCAAAGCCACCTTCCTGATCACTTTCAGACAGCTGACTTTCTTCCCCCTCTGTCAGTCGAGGTCCCTGAAGGCAGCACAGAAAGGACTTTGACCTTCTTCTTTTTTCTTTTTTTTTTTAAAATCCTGCTTCAAAATAAAGGTTGGCACAGATCTGCTTAAAGGGGCTTGACAATAACACAATAGATACCTCAAGACATCTATGTACAATATTACAACGACTGATCACTGACCAGAAATAAGAGCCTTGTAGTTGTAGAGATGATACAGTGTCACATGCTGAAGTCTGTGATGAGTATCAAAAAGGGTTTTTGTTTCCTCCTCAGGACTGTGACAGGTGGCTGCTGACAGACACATGATGCAGTCTAATTACTCACCATGCATAATGAGGGAAAAAATCTGTCTTTGCCTATATTACAGTTTAAGGCCCACTGTCAGACACATTCTTGTCTTCGTCCACAACGATGATATAAACTGGTGAAAAGCCAGGGAGCTTCTCTCATTGGTTCACTGATTAAGATGAGAAACAATGCAGATAAAACCCAGAAGCTCCACAGCGCAGACGGAAAATCGGATGAGCCGGAGTAAGAAAGCGTATTCTGCATTGATAAAGAGGCAAAAAGAAAAGCGAGCTTGAGCATCTGGATGCGTACACGAGCAATTCTGTTTACATTTCAAGTGCGCAGAATGATGCGTCTGTGCTGTGTGCCTAATCAGAAGACGGGGTGTGAATGAAGGCGTCGGCGCACAGTGGATACAAAGTGGATGTCGTTTAAGACAAAGCTCCATTCGCAGGAGTGTCATCGAGACTCAAGAGGAGGGCTCGTCTTCGTGCAGGTCCTCCAGCTCTCCTTCTCTGGGTCCCTCTCCCGTACTGGCCTTTCTGAAAGAGTGACAAAGACGCAAAGAAGGGTCAGCAGTTCTGATCATTTCAAGTCGAACAGGGAAATTCCTAAAAGCTAAGTCTGGTTATTAGAGAAGCTCTGCTATTTTTCTGACCATGATGAATATTAAAAACACACAGAATGCTTTATGGATGTAGCACGGCGTTTAAATGACAGCAGCAGGGACATGGCGGCTGGGGAACGGCTGCTCTCCCATCACATCTCACGATGTGGATGAGCAGGAGCTGAGGGGTCTACAATGACAATGAGAGCAGCGGCTGGTAGATGTGGGACAGACAGTGGCCGGACTGCTTTTCGCACAAAGTGTTACCTGAGCGAGGGCTGAAGTTTAAAAGAGGGCCGGAAGGGCCACGAGTCCCTGCAGCAAAGTGGGAGAGAAGATGGAGAAGTCACAAGTGAGAGGACAAAGACACGCACGCTGGTGGGAGAGATAACCCAGCTTCCCCACCATGAAGGCGTTAAGGTGTAGTTTTGCTTTTCAATATGAAGTTTGAAATGTCATTTTAAAAATGCTAGTTCCATTTCCATCTCAGCAGTTCAAAATAAATACGAGAGGCGATAAAAGAAATATTAAAAGCTATTTCAAAGGCTTCTCTGTGGCTGGATCTGAAAACCACACACGATATTAGCAACAGCAGCTGAATAATACCGGACCATCAATACGGGGAGCGAGCCAACAAACCAGAGAAACAAACGCCACAAAAGGCCCGAGGAGAGCTCATCAACAGCAGCTGAACTTTCCAAAATAAAGCGCGGGGACACTCCACTCATGAACCTGGTTGCAGATCAAGTGATCCAAAGTGTATTCCCCAAATCCACTGCGGTGGGTGTTGGTGGCTGCCCAAGTAAATTCGGGATGGGACGCACTGGCATTAATGAATTGCATCACAGTAGCTTAGCAAGAGACACAAAACGTTTGCTAAGTGTCCACAGCTTCACTGACTCCAGCAGCCACAGATACAAGAAGCTGCTGCATGTAATGTTTGATCAGATCAGGGGGCACGATCTCTGCTGTGGCTTTTTTCATAAATCTTTGAGAAACGAATGTAAAATGAGGTAATTGCGGTCGTGACTGGTAGCATCTGTCTCTCAATATGCAATTACATTATTCATTTACAATTTAATTGCTTCCTGTCATCAATAGGAGAATAATTCCTCCCCCCTCCACTACCCCAAGCTTTGCTTTAGTTGGATTTTGGGCCCATATGTTTACATTAATAATGCCTCACATAAACCAGCTCCTAGAAAGTACGTGCACGCAGTCATCGTCATATTAATTCCTTCACGATAGCCACACAACAGTGAGCCCTTAGCTGCACAAAAGCTTGGATTTTCATTTCGCAGCCAGGGGGCAGTATAACTCAAAAGTCCCCACATGTCCTCTGAAAACACCTTCACCTTAGAGAGCACTTCTCTGACAGCCAAGCATGTAACGGTAGAAACCACCACCTAGGCAGAGAGCAGATCATCTAATACATCCCTCACAATGGGATTCTGCATGTTCATGACAAAGTCTGCTGGTCACCAGAATATAGGCCTAAGGGTGCTTGCAACACAGCAGATAACAGTCAGACATGCTGCAATCTGCCTGTGGCTGTGTTAGTTAAAAACTGCGACGGGAGGAGCTGATTTGGCCACTAACACCAGTGATTCTTTCAATCCGCGTTACAGAAAAATCAAGGTCAGCCCGAGGCACCGGCTGGTTCTGTGCCACTCGGAGTTCTTCTCGTCTTGAAAGCTAAAAGCAACACAGAAAAACACTTATTCAAGCTGTAAGCTCCACTGCATACAATGAAAGAATGAATTATGGTGCTATGGCAACACAGGGAAGCAGCTGCCGCTGCAAAAATGAGAGCTATTTAACCTGATATAGGAGGAAAAGGAGACAGGTGTGAAGAAAAGATCTGTGTTAGAATCTGAAACAAAAAGATTGGACTTGTGTGGTGTTGTGTTCAAAGACAGGAGAGGCAAGTAAAGAAGGGCGATCCAGACATGCTGATGTCAGGAGGCTGGACTCTTACATGAGCAGACTACCAGGTGCAGACATGGACCTCTCCTCCCGCCTGCTTGGGCACTCAAAGGGGTTACTGAAGGAGCGCTTCCTCAGCATGGCCTTCACCAGGATCTGAAACACACACAGACACAGGATGGGCACCAAAAACACTCGGACTTGTAGGTTGCAAATCCACCTTGTCCTCTGCGAAAGCTGAGAAAAGGCTGCTTGTGTCGTGCTTTGTCACAGTCTTGGTTGACAGGAGGCTGCGCTCGTTAAGAGCAGCTACTCTGAGTGCTGCTGAAGGGAGCATTTTGATAAAACGGAGGACACACTGTGTTTCTCACCACTGCAGAGAGGCTGGGGACGAACTTGACTGAGTTCTGGATATCCTCCTCTGTCACCTCTACCACAGAGCAGTGCTCCTCCTCCAGAGGCAGGGGATCAGCACCTCCCTGGGTCACCCATGGGTCCATCTGAACATGAGTGAAATAGGACATTTTCATAACCTGACACCCTGACGTACAGCGAAAATACACAGCAGGAAGGGTTTCTTTCCCTTTGCCATGTTGCAGGTGAAAGAAAGCCCAGTTATCCAACTGTGTGGAGGAATATTTGGAAATGTACACAATTTTCAGGCTGATTAAATCTGAAGAATTTCGATCATAGTTTCATCCGTCCAAGAATGCCGCTCCTAAACTGGTTCAGCTTTCAGATCGTTCTCTTCAGGCTCACTGCACCTTTTCTCATTGAATCTTCTCTTTATGATAGTCTTAGATAATGACATACCTGCCTGAGAGAAAATATTTTTATATTGTCTGGATGTTGAGAAGGCATTTTAGTGCCTTCTGTGGATGTATATACTTCTATATGCTGCTGAGCTCATCAGTAGGGTTTTCCCAGATTTTAGCACATTTGTCAGTTTGGCCACTCATGATGTTCCCACTACATCTCTGCTGGAGCTTTGCAGCCTGAGGATGACCTGTTTTACTTGCATCGAGAGCTACATTGACTGTATGCTGTAGGCTCACAGCTGACAGGCGCATGCATGTGCCAGATTTGCACGATTTCATTTTCCCCACAACAGAGGTGAAAAATGCAAACTTCACGACACATAATGCCTGAACAGTGAGGTTAACAGGAAATATTCCAAACTAAACGAAGATTTTAGCCAAGACAGCAATAAAAATGCCTCCCTTAAAATAAAGTGTGACATCATAATGACAATTACAAAAAAGCAATGGTTTTTGAATCATTCTGTGTGTTTGTGCACAAGATGCCTGAGAGCTTCACAATCTCATGTTCCACAAACACAGAAAATGAGTCACATGACTTGTGATTAGTTTATGTCACGGAGACACTGTGGGGAGTGGGGAATGTCATCTGTCCATGGCTCCCGAATTCTCCTGAATATCAACAGGGTTCATCCCAAACAGCAACACATCGCAGAACTCTGTGTGACACGCCGAGGTCAGAAACTCTCGTGTTAATCACCGGTGAGAAACATCACAGTTGTGCAACAACCACAGACAATGTGCCAAATTATCTGAACAACGGTTATTTACTCGGAACTACCTTGATCTCAGGGATGGTGATCCTGGTGTCTGGGTCCTTATCCAGCATCCGTAAGATCAGATTCTGCAGCTCTTCGCTGATCTTTGGCCTGCAGGGAAAAAAACAATAAAATGATTTGGGAAATGACCCACTTATTTCCACACATGTAACATCATGCTAATATGGATGCCAAAATCGTTTACCTGACGATTTTATTTAGTTTATAAAGTAACAAAATTATAGCATGACCCTTTAAAAACTGGCTTTATAGACATATTTATTAAATGTTTTTAATTTTCTTTGAGGTAATCCTTGCTGCATACTAACACTTACGTGTTTCCTTAACTGGGCATTGGAAGAATATGAAATTATTATGACCTATATGTAACACATTTATCTCCTCAGCTCTAAACTATAGATAAACTTTTATTTATATTAGCTCAGCCATATGCAGCTAAAAATAAACAAGAAGCTAGAAGTAACCAGCTGAAACAAGCAGCCAGGTTGGTAAAATAGTTGATCTAACTAGTAAAAGGGGCTAAATTGTTAAAATACACAAAATCAGCTTAAATCAAAGTTGTAGGTTAACGTACACTAAAAGTATTCAGTCACCCATTCATATCATTGAATCCAGGTGTTCCAGTCATTCCCACAGGTGTATAAACTGAGCGCCTGGACATGCAGACTGCTGCTACAAACATGAGTGAAAGAATGAAGTCGCTCTCAGCAGCTTAGAGGATCCAGCCTGGTACCATGAAAGGATGATGCTGTGCAACAAGTCCAGTCATGACATTTCCTGTCTACTAAATATTCCACAGTCAGAAGTTAGTGGGATTATAACAAAGTGAAAGTGATTGGGAACAACAGCAACTCGGCCATAAAGGGGCAGGCTACATACAGGTGAACGGTACCGTGTGACTGCGTTGTGCCGAGTGTGGGGGTGCTTTTCAGGAGCTGAGCTCCGCCTCTTAGTTCCAGTGAAAGCAACTCTTAATGCTTCAGCATAGCAAGATACTTTGGACAATTTGATGCTCCCAACTTTGTGGGAACAGTTTGGGGATGTTTCCTTCCTGTTCCAGCATGACTGCACACCAGAGCACAAAGCAGCTCCACAAAGACTTGGATGAGTGAGTTTGGTGTGGAAGAGTCCTGACCTCAACCTGACAGAACACCTTTGGGATAAATTAGAGTGGAGACTGTGAGCCAGACCTTCTCAGCCAACATCAGTGTCTGACCTCACACATGTGCTTCTGGAAGAACGGTCAAACATTCCCAAAAACACTCCTAAACCTGTGGAAAACCTTCCCAGAAGAGCTGAAGCTGTTTTAGCTGCAAAGGGTCGACGGCATCATATTAAACCCTGTGGATTAAGAACAGGATTCACTCAGGTTCACGTGTGTGTGTGAAGGCAGACCATCAAATACTTTTGGCAGTGTGGTGCAGCTAGATAACATTAACCGAACAGATTAACAGTTAACATGTAATAAAGGGTTTAAATAATCAATAAGTGATTTTAGCTAACAGCTAGCAGCTAAATGGTTAAACTTGTTAGCTAACAGAAAAATGGCGGTGCAGACAGACAGAGGCATTTTTAGCCTTTATTCCACAGCTCAGCCTTGGTACACGATGTGCTTGCTCTACCATGTCTGACAAACAAAAAGGATATTAAAAAAAGGAAGAAACATGTGATAGGAGAAGTTATTAAATAGCCCTTCTAAAAATACATCTTTGTGTCCTTAACAAGCTTTAGCACAACCATCCTGAGCTCATTGCAGTTCTGATACTCTGTGCTGAAACCTACTCAAGCTGCCACTTCTTCACTTCTGCTTCTTTATTAGTGTTTCCTTCTTCTACAATCAAATCTGTGCCTTTTGTTCTCTCGGTGTGATATTTCCCTACAGGAAGTAGACCTCCGTGCTTTTCTTTCATCTTTTAGTCAAAAAGGAAAACTGTGGCGTGGACTGTATTTGTGCAGGCTGCTGGTGCCTCACTTTGCTTTTTCAGGGCTTGTTTTAATTCAAAAGCAGGTGGCATTTATCGTGTACTGACACTGACTGCTGTGCGAAGCCATTCATATTCCTGTCGGCGCAATTTGTAAGAGAAAAAAAAAGAAAAGAAAATGGTTTTGTGACTGAGATGCAAATGAGACAATAACTAAGTGAAGGTGATGACTTCAGCTGCAGACTGGAGGCGACTGGAAAAACACGTCTGTTTCAATGAAGTGGAAGGAAGGGAAGGATGGAGAAGATGAACTTACGTTTCTGGGAATTCCACAGGTTTGGTCCTTATCTTATTGTGCAAAGCCAGTATGTACTCGTCAATAAATGGGCACTGCAGGAGGAGCAAGAGAAAGGGGGTGAAAAACACAAGGAGGGTATGCAGAAGTGCTGCTGTGCCAGACAAAATAACAGAAATAATCAGCCTCTAGGTTTCATTAAATTTAATGATGGCCAAAGAAAGCTGCCGTGTAAAGCACAAGGTGACAGATACCATTGCCACTGAATTCCCACTAGGCGCTGTTAAGAAGTGTGGGGAATGTGAAATGAACACCTTATTCTGCCAACACTTGCAGACCAGATGTTGATCAGTGGCAGAGACACAGAAAATGCGCACACTTGCCTTTCCGAAGACGAAGCAGTAGAGGGTAACTCCCATGGCCCACACATCCAGTGCCTTTAAAGAAAGATAAATGCAGATGAATGGGAAACATTCAGAGAAACCTCCTCCCACAGACAGAAACAAGATCCGAGCTGATGCAGACTGTCTACGGGGGCATTTTAAGGTCACTCTTCAGG
>VOQJ01048138.1:10071-28125 GCA_015052665.1 Apistogramma diplotaenia | reverse complement strand
GTCAGGACCCGTTCCCCGGCCCGAAGGCGCAGGGAAACAACCCTCTCGTCCACCGGAGAGAACTCCGACGTACAGGCAGCAAGTCGGGGGGATACAAGAATACCCACCCCAGCTCGCCGCCTCTCACCATGGGCAACTCCAGAATGGAACAGAGTCCAGCCCCTCTCCAGGAGACTGGTTCCAGAGCCCAGGCCATGCGTTGAGGTGAGCCCGACTATATCTAGCCGGTACCTCTCAACCTCACGCACTAGCTCAGGCTCCTTCCCCACCAGAGAGGTTAGGTTCCATGTCCCAATTGCCAGTATCGATAGCCGGGGATCGGTCCGCCAAGGCCTCTGCCTTTGGCCACCGCCCGACACACACTGCACCCGGCCCCTATGACGCCTCCTGCGGGTGGTGGGCCTACAGGAGCTAGTAGAGCCTAAAACTTATTTTTTTTAGTTTTCTAGTAGAGCCTAAAACTAAAAAAAATAAAATGAGGAGAATATGTTCACTTTAACATCACCACTGCATGAGCTACTTAAAGTTACAAGGATGCTCTAGAAGCAAATCGTGATATTGAGCAGGAGTCTCGGGAACACTTGCAGGAACTTATTTGGGTTATCATTTTGAAGCATTACCTAAATTAACTTCAATTTCACTGATCACTAGACCATAAACTGCATGTGCAGAATTACAGTTCAAATCTGATTTGAAAATGAAAACAAAAGCTTCAGCAAGGTCTGCCAACTCATCCAAGATCTTCGACCTTAAACCACACTCACTTTAATCACGTGTAGTGGTGAATATGCTAAAAACGAATTTCTTTATTAATGGCTGAAGAAAGAAAGAAAAGGGAAGTTGGCTTAAAGAAAGAGGAGCAAAAGCAGAGTCAGTCGATGACATGAGGGGCCGCAGCAGGGCCTAGTATATAATCTGTTTTATTTTGAATGGTTTCAAGCATACAAAGCTACTCTTGTAGGTTTCAATAATCACAATTTGCAGCTGGAAATGAGCATAATAAGTCAAATTTAACAAGACAAGATATGAGGGAAAAAAATCCATTTCCATTCAAGGGAAATGGGAGAAATCCCATAAACCCTCAGGATTACAACACAGAACAGCAGAGATATACTGCAGATTTCATAATGAGTCTGGGGAGAACTGGCTGGAGCCCAGTGGTTGCCACGGCGCTAGAGGATGCTGTTTGTGTGTCCAGAGCAGCTCACTTATCAGAAGGCAGCAATCTCTCGGCAGACAACCGGAGTGATTTCCAAGCACTGCCTGCCCTCCTTTTCTCAGCTCTGACGAAATTTGATATTCACAGCATGTCTTGCTCTTGCCACACATCACGAGCAGCGGGGACGGCGGCTCGGCTGGTGCATTGGGCGAGCGAGACTCATAAACGCCTATTCTCTCTTTCCTCCTCTCTCGTCGTCTCAGCGCCATCCCTTCTCCTCCCACTCACTCAATATAACACAGGGACAGCCATAAAGGCACGCTAAATTGCAGCTGAGCTATTGCTGCGATGAGAGAAGATTCCAGTCAGGAAACAGAGGGCAGGTCTAGACAATTCCTTGAGGAATAAAAGGTTTTACGTCCTGACATCAGAGTGTATATGTCTGCCAAAAAACGCAGAACCGTCTCACAAACTGGAGACTCTCAACAGGCAGTTCTGAAGACTTGGTGACCTGTTAAACAGCAACAACAACCAGACTGTTGTCCATCGACACAGAGACAGGCTCAGTCACATTGAAAACACATACACGCATGCATATGTACATACAAGCTGGGCTATTTTTAGAGTGTAGCTTGCAGAATATCCCTCCCCCCTCCCCTTTTTAATAAGCCTGCCCTCAAACTGACTGTACACAGCTATGGAATTAAAAATTGATCAAAAAAGAACCCCTCAGCTACTGCTGCAGCTGTGGATGAAAAAGACAATAGGACTGATTTGTGACTGTTAGCAGCAATAGCAGATTTTGTGCAGGTAGCAGAATCCGCTGATCTGCAGGGAAGCGTATGCAGAAATCTGAAGCTCAGAAAAAACAAAAACAAAGCCTATTTTTTCCAATTCTGCCATGTTTTGAGATGCAGGTGAGTTAACATTCCCCAGCTCATGCCTCACATCTCTTCCACTATAAAAAGAACTGGCTACAATCAGCAGCCAGTCAAGTACCTACTGTGTCCTTTATGACACTTTTCCATTAGTAACTACTCAGCTCGACCTGACTTTTAGCGTTTTCCATTAGGTGCTAGTACCTGGTATCAGGTCCTTTTCAAGTACCTACTCAGCCGTGGTTCCAAGCATGGTTCAGAGTTGATCCTAAAATATCAAATAAACAGAATGCATGCCATTAATTGGCCAGGCAGTGATGTCCCTAGATGAGTCATAAGAGTGCCTTCTTCACAAGAATCAAACCTGCCATTTTTAAAACATGCAAACCAACAGACGTTTTTGTGCTCAGTCGCTGTTGACAGAATCCAGCTGGACAGAGCGACTGACAAACACTGACTTTTGGGTCACCTTGCTGGTGAGGTACTCAATTGCAACAATAAACGAAGAGCAGAGCATAATCGAGTTGAGTTGAGCTGAGCAGGTACAAGTGGAAAAGAGGCATTAATAACCAATACTGTCCCCGGTTCCTACAGCCTGACCAGCACTACCCTCATGCAGCAAACCAATTATTATCCAGAACCATCAAAGTCGTCATTCTTGGAAATTAAACTGGCAAATCAATGAACCACCCATCTGTTTACATCCTCAATCAGCACTATTCTACTGCTCTACTGCCACTGAAGAAAAACTCTGGAGTTCTGATACAACAGATACTACCGTCACGACATCTTTAAGAGTCGCATTCATCCAGGGTTTCAGCCAGGACTGTTTTCATATATATAAACTGGGCTGCAGTGATTCCTTGAGTAATTCGAATAATTCGATTATAAAAAATCCTCGACACAAATTTGTTGCTTCGTTTAAACTCTGCAGCTCTCAGGTGCCACCAGGTAAGCAGAATCTCACCCACATTAGCAGCATTAAAGTCGCTACAACGGATTTCCATCATTTGGAAAAAATTACCCTTCCGAGTGGATCATCGCTGACACGTTTTTCCACACCTCCACTGCTGTGTGTGTGTGTGTGTTCATCTGTGTGTGTGTGTGTGTGAGAGAGAGAGCGAGAGCGATAACACAACAGCAGCAGTTGTTTTACGTGCAGTCTGTCTGCACATGTGGTGAGCGCAAAGAGGCAGACCCGTTATCTGGCTGGAGAGCTTAGGTGGAGCGAAAGGGAAGCAGCAGCGCTTTTTCCTGTTTACACCACCTGATCAGCAAGTGTCAACGTGAAGAATGTGCTCCATCCACTGCAGTAAAACTACAGGAGTTACAATATGCAGGTGAATTAGACAAAGGTATTTCTCATCCGATTACTCGATTAATCAGTGGGATAACTGAAAGAATACTTGACAACTAAAGTAATCAATAGTTGCAGCCCTAATGTAAACAAAAATTTATCTGCAAAATAAATCACATTAGCCAACTTTGAGGTTGTAGGTTTTGTTTGAAAACAAACCTATTATTGTACAATCAGATGTGCCAAGGAGGCGACTGCACCCCGATCTGCAGATATACCAAATGTCACAGATGAAAATGTACTTGCTTTATTTGACTTTGTAAGTCCATGTGTGTGCACCCACCACACACACCTCATTAATATCAATACTGAATGGCACAGCATGCTAGGTTCAAAGCATTCCTCCCTCCCCCCCAGCAGCGATTCAAGCTTTCTTCAGCCTGCCAAATTCCTTCACTCTTTTTCAACAAGGTCTTAATCTGCCTTGAAAAGCTTTAGAGTCCTCTTGCGGTAGTGCCAGTGGCCCCGAGGGAACACAGAGTGGGAAGTCTTCCACTCTCAGAGGCTGGATGCACAAAGCAGAGCCCACACTCTCCCCCTCGCCCTTTGAGGGGGACAATGGCGCAGGAAAAGAGAGGACGAGCCCAACACTGAGCAGAGGGCCTAAACTGACCCAACAACACGTGCCAACATGGTCTCTCTTCAGACCACACAGACCCACATTACAGGAACCCTCTTTGGGAAAAGAGAAGACGCTGCCAGAATGAAGAACTTTGCAAACTGTGGTCAACAGCAGCCAACAAGAAGGCCACTCCTTTAGCCGAAATGTTAAAGGGCTGTTTTTTCATACAGCAACATCAAGGGACAAAGACTTCCTGTTATTCCACCTCTCCTGCCTCTCCAGTAGGCATCTGCCTCATCAACGAGCTAAATCACATTACCTCACTGGCAAAGCCATCTGGCATGCAACTACAGAAAAACAACCACCGCACTAAGGCCTTGCACTATCGCAGCCTGTATGCCCCAGTGACTTAGAAAACACTCAGGCCAAGTGCTGAGTTAAGAAATCAGATTTAAAGACAAGCTTGTTAAAACACCTTTACAGAGAGCACGAATAACAGTAAAACACACAAAGACATTCTGAATTGCTGCCGACTGCTTGACGTAACGATTCTAACAATCCTCCTGTGTTGCAGATGTGCTGATATTCTGGTCAGAACTACAACTTCCATCAATCATAAACACAAGACAAACAAACGACTTTTTTCATTATTACTGTGAAGCAGTCTTTTTCTCTCGGCCAAATCAAATTCCTCGCTTTCCATCACAGCTGTGCATTCTCACTCTTCCTCAGAAGCCCAGACTCTCACACCAGAACCATGACAGAAAGGAGGAATCTGAATAAGTCATTCACAAGTTTTTATCTTATTGCCCCCATCCTAACAGCAGCCCCCCTGCAGCATGTGTGTATGTGTTTTATATAAAATATACACACACTATATTTTGTACATGTGTGTTTGTCTTTCATTTAAAGTATGCAACATCTGCTTTACATGGATGCATTTCCTCTTCAATGAATGCGTGTTAATGCACGCCACAGGACTGTCCCAGAGAGGCAACGTGTATTTTCCATCTGTGTTGGCTTTGGCAGTGCTGTTGGTTTTACTGGTTAGAGGGGGGGCACAGCAATACATAGCTTTCACAGTGCTTATTGTACTGCTGCATCAGTGTCTGTGGGAATGACACTGTATTACAGCAGCACCCAAGCAGGTGCTTTGAACTCCCTGCGAAGGAGCACAGAGTGAAGACAAATTCTTTGTAGGGCATCACTGCAGCATTGTGAAGAGAATACAGGGAAGTTAAACCTGAACTACTGTGAGCTTCTACCCTGTGGGCAAAAAAATAAAGCATTGAGAAACTCAGCGTCTCCTCTCCTACCTGAGCATGAATCGAGGTAAGAGAGAATGTGTGGGGGAAAAGGTATGCAGCAGTGTCAGGCCTGTGCCCACGACAACGACGACTTCAGATACCCACAGAGGAGCCGGAGGGAGCTATTACAGCCATCAATCAGATTGATGCTGCAGAGGCAGCAGCAGCAAGGACACTAGGCAGCCTCTGTGCACTCACAACTCACAAGACAAAGGGACATAAGGGTGGTCCAGACCCTCACCAAGTAAACCATTTGCTCTAAGTCACTCAGTGACTTTCTCTTCTCCATATTCCCGGTCTTCTCTCTCTCCACTGTTGTGTCAATAAAAATAGAAAACACTGCCTGCCACTGGGTAGTCACGACTGACTGCGACTGGTTACTACAACTACTTCTTTGCTCACTTCCAAGTCCACTGCAGTGAATTGAAACTACAAGGTCATTTTTAGAGGTTTACTAATCTGAAGGGAAGGCTTTGAAACACAAAAATATTTTACTAAAACTTTAAGGTTTGTAAGGGTGCAGGAACGCACAGATGAAATAGACGGAGGAGCGCGAGGAGAACAAGAAGCTGATAGCCTGCACTGGATTAGTGTTTTCTGAAATCACATACACGTGTTAAACCGCTCAAATAACTGTCTGAGCCATAAGCTGGATGTGATGCAGTGCCTTCCAATTATTCAGCAAAAAAATGAAAACCTCTGCTAAAATTCAAAATGTAAATTACACTCCAAGAGTAAGACCACAAAGCTAGGTGTTGCTTATTAGCCGCATGCTATTACTCCACCTAAAAGACCACCTGTGGTAGTCAGAGAGATGAATCCTGCTCTATCTATATAGGTAATGCTCACAGGCCTCAACCGGTTTCATTATTAAAGCTCTTCACTGCAGCTGCCCTGACTGTGTCTGGACGAGTCTCTGAGAAACCAGACGGTGCACACCAGAAAGGATGTTGGTATGGCTCTGAAATGGAGATGTGATGAAAACAGTAGCATTACCAGCAACAGAAGGGTACAGAGTGACTGCTAGTATGGCGACTGCCTCTGGAGTCAACTGAAGAACTCACATGAAACCAAGATGTCCTTTAACTAAACGCATCCTGCACATCCAAGATGTCAAAGGAGACAAAAACAAATAAATAATAAAATAAATATTTTATTGTTTCACTGAAGTACAGTGTGAAAGTCTCTTCATTCATGCATTCATTTATGGTCACACTAGTTTCTGTCATGCTTCAGTCTCGGGCTGTCACCAAATGCAGCAACAGAACAGAAGACAGCAAGCTGATGACAACGTTAGCTTGCAAAGAGACATTTTCCAACAAGTGTTCGCTCTTCTACAACCAGAGGACGACAGACACGGAGCAACCACAAGTGTAAGTGTGCCTGCAGAGAATATAGTCCTGGCTGGAGCCCCAGCAGTGAGTTAGAGTGGAGCCGACGACACTAACACAGGAGGCTGGGCTGTAATTGTCACTTCATGCCAAAGGCAATCTTTTGAAACAGTCTCATTTAGTTCGGAATGAGACGCAGAAAGTGATGGCAATTTTCCTTGTCATCACTTTCTGCGTCTCATTCCGAACTAAATGAGACATGGAGACATGGAGTGGGGTCAGTGAGAGAGCGCTGGGTCTGTGTGACTGACCATACATAAACCAAAGTAGGCTACCTAGTGAAAACACTGATGTCACATACCTAATCAGAAGAGTCAGGATTGAGTAATGCAATACATCAACTATAACTTTTAAAAACAGAAAAATAGCAGTCGGATATTTGCTCTTAAACACATTAAGTCACTGTACATACTTTCCAAACATACTGGTTAAAATTAGCTGTTAGTACGTCCAGGACAAATCAGTATTTTTAAAAAACCCTCCTTTGTCCTCTACATTTATAATACTGAGTAAATAAATTGTTTTTTCCATGAATGTAACTCTGTCCCCACACCTAAAATACCCTAAAACATTCCTTCTTCCATTCAACATTCAAAGAGCCCTGACAATAAGCTGGGCCTCATTTGAAGGCAAAGAAAAAAAAACATCACAGGAAGAAGATTAGTGCAGCCTTCAGTCTTTTCTACTCAGTCACCATGGTAAACCTGCAGCGTTCACATCTGGTGTACTTACGCTTAAACTAAAATGTAAAATCAGTGGGGAAAAAGAATGAAAGGCAACTCCAGAGACACCCTGTCAACGAATCACCATCTTAATCATAAAGTAATTAGAAGTAATTGGAGTGGTGGTTAGAGGATGACAACTGAACCCCGGTAACCAACAGAAAGAGAGGAAAGTAAACAATAAAGGGGACAATGACCTCCTGCTTAATGAGCCACAGGCTCCTTTGGAGTCTGCCCATTATCCTATTAATGGATCCAGGAGGAATTCCTTCAGAGGGCATTAAGGGTTCCCCTGAAGAGTGCTAAACCTAGGAGGGGAAGGGCCAGCATAGAGGAAGAGGCCCTCAGTTTTACCACCCCCTGGGCTGCACTGCTTTGCCCTCTCATTCAGGTCAATTGGTCATGCACTTCCCCCCCTCTCTGCTCTCACATGCACCCACCAAACATTCAAGTGTGCATGTCCAAGCAAGGAAAGAAAACAGCAACCCTCCTGCTGTCACAGGGCCCAGGTCCTGTCAGCATATCTAGGTCCAGCTTGTTGGCCTCAAGGCTGGAGATGTGTGCCGTCAAAGCCCTTAAAAGGTTTCCAGCACCTCAACAGCATTAATAACTTTTATAACTAAAGGATTCCTTGTGTTGTCCTGTCCTTAAGCTAAACCAAAGATGGACATGCAAGTACAGCATGTGTGCAGCAGAGGCAGGGCAGCCTCTGAATGCTAACAAAGAGAGGGGAGGGAAAAAGAGAGAGGAGGGGAAAAAAAGAAGGAAGCACAGCATCAAATTACACGGGGCTGATGGGTGGGAGTGTACATGGCTTAGGTCACCGAAGGACAGGAAATATGAGGCCTGGGGTTGTAGAGAGAGCCACATGGTGTAGATGCACTGCTGACCGCTTAGATCAAAGTAAACATGCTGATGATAAAGGGACAAGAAGCACAACTGCTCATGTACATTCAGACAAGTCTACACAATGAAACCATAAAAGGCAAAGTGAAATCTGGGGGGGAGAAAAAAAACAAAACAAAAAAAAAAAACTTTCTAGTAGGTGTGGCTTGTTTCCAAGCTGCAGGGAAAGGAAGGAAGAAAAAGAAAGAGATCCCTCTCCACTTCAATGCTTTCCAGATGGTGATGTCATTTTATTTCTGGAAATGTAGCCACACAAGTGATACATAAACTGAACAAGAGAGGGATCCAACTGTGAGAATCTGAAGGGCACCGACCATGATCCACAGGCTGCAGACAGGCTACTCTGTCATTACTGCGAGTTGAAACAACACACAGTCCAATATTCAAACTGTACATACAAACACACAGCAGAGAAACAAAGCCGATTCAGGTGCTGTGTAACTTGTAAGAACTCAATCAATGAAAGCTCCTAATGCTCCACTGGGATCCCGGCTCCTGTTTAAATGCTGCATGCTCAAGAATGTTAACCAATCAGATGGGGTCAGAGTTGCAGGCATTTGTGTTTGCAAACACACGTGGGTCAAACCAACCATATCGACACACCATCATTGTTATGACAATGACGTAGTTGTCTCTTTCACTGCAGACACTTCTGCATAACAGAGTAAACACAGGTGGACTGTGGCTGGATACTGTTCAGGTGAGTGCATGTTGTACAGTGCAGGTATTTTGTATGTTAGTTCACATGAATGGAACTCAGCTGACCTACTCTGAAATACATGCATGTAACTTTAGTTATTGTCCAACAAAATGTATTGGAAGAGGCTTTCAGAATACAATTTCTTTCAGCTTAAGGTAACAACTGAAGACTTATTTGCTAGGAAGCCAAGACACGTGATTCCCCGTCACTTCATATATCAAACAGAAGTGGGAAATCAATACATTTAAGATAAAAGGTGAAAAAAATACTTAACTGATCTGATATTGATCAAACAATGCTTATCTGCTTATCAGATACTACTAAAAAAGGGAGAAAACGTTTAAGCAATAACATACATCGATCAGCCACAACAACTGTTTTGTCTTTGTGCCACCAAAACATCTCTCCCCTCATGGCATGAATACAAGACCTCTGGGTGTGACCAGGGGTGTCTGGCACTGGAACAATGGAAGCAGATCCTCCGGGTGCTGTGGTTTGCGACACGTGGAACCTCCATGGACTGAATTTGTTCTCCTGGTTTAGATAGGGATCAGGGGAGCTCAGGGGCTGGGTCAACACCCTGGTCTCTGCATGTTTAGTGTGCAGAGGAATGCGCGCTCCTTCTGGAGAACACCATTTATGGACGGAGGTGCTATTACCTGAGGCAAGTTGGGTGGGGCATGTCCACATACCACCCGTAAAAATGGCACGATGCAGGAGTTCCCTGCAAGACGATCAATGTTATCCATGTCACCTGTCACTTCAGGTTTTAATATTGAGGATTACTGATGTAGGACTTTATCATTCATATTTAAATCAGTGCATGCCTCTGCTCTGGGGATTGCAACACTGCATTTACTGGACTGTGATCCTTTATAATTAACATAGAGTACATTCATCTAACAAACTGCTCACTGCAGTATGTGCGTCTGTGTTGCCCCTTTGTATGAGAACCACTGCATGCGAACGTGCAGGTGTACAACAGGGCCAAATCATTGCAGACACCTTCCTCACCCTGAACCACTGTTCTCCCCCTCTGTTGCAAAGCTTTTAATCCTCACTGGAGGAACATCCTCCTGGACACTGCTCCAGGTCATCCTGCAAAGGAGAAGCACTGACTGGCAAGAGGGGCAAGTTTAACTCCCCACACCCACTGGGGTCAAACCTTTCTAAGAATATCCAGTCACTGCACTGCAATAGTGCGTTCACCTGTCAAACAAGGTTGAAAAGAGGGCACAGAGATTGCTGGGGGATTTGGCACAGGGTGCTAATGCTGTGTGACCACTCTTTTGTTTAGTGGGGATTAAGGTAGCCAGAATGCCTGGCTGTAATAGCTTTACTAGAGAGCAGGGCATGTTGCACAGTTCAGATAAAACATATCTACAATAAATATATGCAACACATTTATCTTGCATACTTTACCTATAGCAGCGACCTGCAAGCCATGAGTTACTCCACGTACTGATGTCTTTTCCAGGCTCGTAAGCCCTGAATGCTACACTAACACAATGCAGAATTCTCTTTTTGTATATAATGACAACCGTTGTGATCAAATGTAAAGTCATGACTACCCTGCTTTATCAGCATATGATATCATAATTATTCTAGACATTTCTTTAAACCCATATAATACTGTCACCCATTTTACGGTTAGTCTTTATCCCTTTTTTCCCTGTCTTATATGCAAAGGGGGGAAAACGAGGCGGCTGGGTGCTCTCCACACTCCACAGGTTGCTATAAACACAATAAAACCACCGCAAAAGGAAGAATACGAGTTTTCCTGAATGCCACATGTGGCAGACAGAGACACAAGTGGAGCCCCACGAACGAAAAGGCGTCCGCCACCGAACCACGCTGGAGCGAAAACAAAGCAGAGCGGAGGACTCCCACTGCTGCAACATCGCAGCGTGCCGCGTTGGTACAACGTGTCAACACCCTAAAACATCTTCCTGTCATATGCATAAAAGACCCGTTAGGTTTCCTTTGAACAATGCAGCATGGACGCGTTTGTATGCGCGTGTGTCCAAACAGCAGCGGCGGCAACAAATCTGCGACACGCCGCGTGCAGCAACCTTTAGCTTACTGAGGGGGGGAAAGGGGATAATGAAGAACAAGAGTGGGCTAACCTGCTGGTGTTGCTCCAAATATCCGCACCACCGGCACTTTCTTCACGTCGCTCTCCCTGAATTCAGAATAGCAGACGTCCAGGTCTTTAATGGGACTTGCAAGGTAGTAGTCTGCGGTGACGATTCGTACGGCAAACATGACTGCCGCGTCCGTTAGAAAAGCCAAAAAACTTCGGGTGTTAGGAGAGCACAAGATGCGGGGACCCCAGTGGCCACTCGATACCAGCCGAAGACTGCTCCTGTCACGGCGCGAAAAGAACGGCACAGCGAAGGGAAAGCCCGATTGTGTCCCATGGAAAAAAAAAAAACAAAACGCGAACAAAGATTCCCGTTGGCTACAACGCAGCCCGAGGTGCCGCCGCTGACGTCCAGCTCCAGCCGCGGGGAGCTAAGCTCGACGGTGGCGGGCAGTTATCGGGCGCTCCGCAGCTGTCAGCTTCATGTTTTACTCGTAAATGTGGCTGTCCCGTGGTTTTAGCTCTCTCTGTGGTGTTTTTTTCTCACAAGCCAGGAGGACATTCCCCAGGCTTCCGGTATGTAGCGTTATCTTTCCAAATCACGCCTCGGAACTAGTCCCAGCCAGTCCGCTGTTCTCAGGTAGACCCTCAGCCTTGCTCCCTCTTCTTCCATATCAGGCTAGCCCGCGTTAGCTAATGTTTCACAAAGGCTGTTAGAGTACAGATGAATTGGCCTTCCGGCTGCAAATTTCAGAATAAAATGAGTTCTGGTGAGTCAAGCGCAGTGATACAAAGCACAAGAGCGAAAACAACCGTTTTATTTTGAAAGACTCACATATGGCATTGTTGTTTACGGGCTACGTAGACCGGGAGGCATACTTAGGTTTTATGGACCGTCTCTTCGGCTAAGCACATTAGACCACAGAGCTGCATCTCTTTGGAAATTCCCATCATTGAAATGCGATTATTCCGCCAGCAGTAGACAGAATGTGGTATTTTTCTGCTTCTTACTTTGAAATGTTTGCTAAAACCTTCAGGTTTCTCACACTTATTGTGTGTTGAGTAGTCCTCAAATCGAAGTATGCACAAAGTCACCGGTTCTATCTGCTAACACCCTGATGGGTATTTTTTTTAGAAATAACATAAAAATGAAAAGAAACACAACTTTTCCATTACCATTTTTTGTGAGTTCGCATGGCATTTACCACTCTGTTAAAATGAGAAGGGAATTTTAAAAAATGATTTGAGCGGCAGCACTCTTGTTAACTTTAATGGCATGTATAATAACTGTAAAGTGTGTGCACTGAACTTGCATTATATTGTGAGAACTAATGCCATATTCAAATATGGAAACAGGGCTAGACTAAATTCCGAGGTGTTCATTAAACTGCAGTGAAAGTTTTCTGTTACTTATGTTCCCTATCTTTCTTCTAACTTTCCCACTCACAGGGATCTGTGCTTTAACAGATCAAGAAATCAGGCAGGAAATATAATTTAAGACCCCTAACAACCAGGTCACGACCTCTTTGATTGCCGCTAATCCTTTAGAGTACTGAGCACCACAAACAGACATTGGCAAGACCATTGAGGTCATACAGTAGGTCTTGTATTCTTATACTGTGTATGTATATGTAAATGCATAAATAGGAGTGGAAAGAACATCCTGCTGTTTATCTTAGCGTGAGGAAAGTATAAAAAAAAGAAAATGACCCCAATAAGAGGAGTAAGGCTGTTACATGTCCTATTTTGTTTTGTTTCTAATGTTTTTTATATCTGTGAAGCATTTTGAGACTTTACGTGTTATTTTGGGCTATAAAAGTCCAAATTAATTGATATGACTTTAAGCTGTGGTGAGTGAGGAACAGACTTGTGCACCATATGAATTATGAAAGAAAATTATTTTGAGTTAGTCTGAATCGCAATAACTAAAATTAATAAAATGCAATCAACAGCACTGCCATACTACTCTACAAATTCACAGCGTTTCCAGTAGATGGCTTTGATTTTGTAAATGTATATGTTTCAGCATGGAAACCAGAAAGAGTGGTGGAAAATTCTAGTGAGATCACCAGTTAATTCACCTCATTTGCTGCTGCACGGCCTAAACAAGGATCAGGCCCAGATCAGAGCCAGAAAACATCACTTTTCTCATTAGCTGTTATTTGGGAACACATTTCTTGTTGGCTTAAATTCTTTCTGTGGTTGGAGTGGGGGAAAACAAAACAGCACAAGGAAATATCAAATATACAAAGAAATTATACATTCACTGGCTATTCAAAGATTCCACTGGGAGAAATCTGATTTCTTCAGTATAACAGAATTACTGTAAGCCTGTATATGACACTGCAAGAAAAGACACAACAGCTTCACTTTTATGTTCAGCTCTCTCTTTACCACAGCAGACAGGTGCAGCGTCCACATAACTGCAGCTGCAGCCCCAATCCATCTGTCAATCTCCTGTTCCCATCTTCTCTGAACAAGACACCAAGATGCTTAGGCCCCGTTTACTCAACGCCATTTCCACTGGAGGGCCTCAGTGGGATTCGTGGCAAAGAATTGTTTATTATTTACAAAATGGCTAATGAGAGAGGCTTTGTGTGGACTGAAGATGAGGTTGGATTGCTGCTGCACACAGCACGCAATTATAAATTGAATGAGTTTTGCGCAACCATAGTGCACATGTGCAAGTGCCCCCGTCTCCAAAAATCATAGTTTTTGTCCGTTTACAGAAACGCAGGCTGGCGTGTTTCTCAAACGCTCCAGTCTCAACCAAGTTTTCAAAACGCATCATTTTTGCTCTGTACTCGTGTGAACGGGAGGCCAAAATGTATGAAAACGACTCAGTTTCAAAATGAAAACGGTGTCATGTAAATGGAGCCTAATCGAGACCAATAGGACTCTTTCAGCTTGATCCCTCCCTTAACTTCCGTTGTTCACCACCTGTGGATTGCCACCGCAAGAGGCACCAACCACCTTGCAGCCACAGCTCTGAGCAGCAGCTGCAAGAGGCACCAACCACCTTGCAGCCACAGCTCTGAGCAGCAGCCTCAACAGTGGAGGTGCAGAACATGGTCCATTCGGACTCAATGTCCTCAGCCTTCCTCAGAATGTTGTCAAAGTTCTGCTGGAGGTAGGATTTGACAGTCTTGCTGATGGGGCCTCTGCCAGACATTCCCAGCACACCCTCACCATATATTTAGGTGTGCCAAGTCTGTCCAGCATCCTCCCCCACAACCTGATCCAACTCATCACCAGGTGATCAGTTGACCGCTCAGTTGACCCAGGTTGATGATACATTTGCATTCAATAAACCAACTTTAAGTTCAGTCCACTGTGTGGGTCCTGCATTTGGGGTCTACCTTGCCTGCCTGCCACAGTATCCATGACAGATAATAGAATCACCAGATGGAGCACCTTCAACAATCCCACCCAGTGACTCCAAAAAGCCAGGGCACTCTGAACTGTCATTTGGCACATAAGTCCAAACGACAGGCACAAGGTAGTAACCCTCTCTTCCACCAGTGAAAATTCCAACATACAACCAACAAGTTGAGGGGATACAAGGATACCCACCCCAGCTTGCTATATTACCAGTATCTCTCAATGTCCTTCAGGCTCCTTCCCCACCAGAGAGGTGACATTCCATATTGGCCAGTCTCAGTAGTCGGTGATTGTCCGCCAGGGCCTCATTCCTTGGCTGCTGCTCAACAAACATTCCACCCACCCCTACGATAACCATGTCTTCCCTTTGGGCTGCACCCAGCCAGGCCCCAACGGGCCAAGGCCTAGTCACAGGAACTCTCCCTCAAGCCCCTTCACCAGGTGAAACTCCAGGGTGGGGCCCCGGTAACCCTATCCCAAGCAGGGTAAACTGTTCTCTTGATGTCTCATTCATGAGGGCTGTTGGAATCACTCTTTGGCCTCTTTTACACGACACCGTTTTCATTTTAAAACTGTGTCGTTTTGATGCGTTTGCGCCTTCTGTTTACACAACAACCATGTCGTTTTGATGCGTTTTGGCCTCCCGTTTACACGACAACGAAGTGAAAGCGGTGCGTTTTGAAAACGGGGTCCAGAGTGGTGCGTTTCGAAAATGCTCCAGCTTGCGTTTTCGTGTAAACGGACAGAAACTATGCTTTTTCAAAACGTGGGCACTTGCACATGCGTACTATGGTTGCAACTGCCACAGTTTTCTGCGCACGCGCGGATTCAGAGTACTTCGTGTGCTGCTCAGTCTTCTAAACTTAACAGCCCTTCTTAAACATGTTCATTTGCTACACCATCATGTTTTGTCCTGCATAATTACTGCAAGGCCGCACACGAGGCTGTGGATGCTCAATGTGTACATAGTGCCACGGAGATCGACCATGACTTGCAGCCTCTCACATAAAATAATAACTATCTCACAGACTGCAATGAGACTGAAGGGAAACGCATCCCGCGCAGCCTACTGAGTCCCTCCACACATGCGCGTATCGCATAAACAAGCTGTGCGGTATGAAAACAACGCCAACTTGTGGCCTTGCAATGGCAACTACATCGTTGTCACTGTTTGAAGTGGCTCTGTGTAAACACGGATCGTTTTTGAAGCGGCTCCGTGTAAACGCGGATCGTTTTTGAAGCGGCTCCGTGTAAACGGAAGGCGCAAACGCATCAAAACGGCCCCGTTTCCAGGTGAAACGGCATAGTGTAAACGGGGCCTTTGTCTGGCTTCTCACCCAGGAACAGTTTGCCTTGGAAGACACTAGCAGGGGGCAGAAACCCCTAGACATGTCGCCCATTCAACTTGTGACAATTTTTCTTTTGGCATCAACAACATCCTGTTGCTGTAACACTAAAACAAGTTATATTTTCATATTTTTATGCACTTTTTACAATTTGGTGTGACTTAAGAGAACCACCCATGGGTGTTATTCCTTTCTGCCTTTAACACAACTTCAAGCTCTTCATCACTCCACTCATATTCCTATAACAGCCAATACATGGCAGGCGGTAGTGCTGGATGTGCTGAGCTCACCACTTTCTCCTCTCCATTGACAGCCATAACGCTGTTCAAACAGCTGGTTTGGTCCAGTTCATGCTGGGGACATGGCAGTTAATGACTCCCCGATGATAAAAATGTTTCATTAGTATTTTCATCAGCAGACATTTCTCCAGCAGACAGAGGGAGCCTCTGTCTGCTGGAGTGTGTGCTGACCTTGAGTGAGAGCCTGGCCTTCTTAATGAACCAATCAGCAGTCGTCTGCTTACATTTGCCAGCAGCATGCCTGAGGTCTGAGAGCACTTATCAAACGAATCCAAAAATATTATAGGCCATATTTAATGTAGTATTTGGTGGGAGCTTTTATCTTAAGTGTTTTACAGTACACTAAGTGCATACATTTTTAGTATGGATGGGCCCAGTGGGAACAGAGCCTAAAACTATCTGGTCAGACTGCCCATCTGTTCTTAAGGATGTGTTCCTCTTAGTGACAGTTTGCCATCAGAGATCTTGAGCTGTGATTAAAAGCTCCAGAGAAGGCCACCTAACAACTCTTACATATTTTTTTTCTTTATATACCAATGTGTAACAATTATTATTAAATTTGAAAATGCAATAATGAAAATGTGTTTCATAAACACATTTGTACACAGGTCAAAAATTTGAATCTTTTACCTGAATTAAATATAAATTTTCTGCTATCCCAGAAACTTGATTTTAGCATTCTTTTGTGTCATCTAGTTACTTACAATAAGACCTGGAGCAATGAATTTGGAATTGAAAGGTGTGGAATGAGAGATTAAGAAGACCATTTAAGTGTCCCTTAATAAAGCTCAGGTTATGAAATGAAACATAGACTGCTGCATATACCTGCAGGTGTTCGAGAACTGGGCTGGATTTATAAAGGTAGAGGTCTTGGAGGTTCTCACTCTAGACAATTCTGATTACCAGGCACTGTATTTCGGTCTTTTTCTTTCTTTTCTTGCACCACTCTGTAGCTTTTCTGCATCCCTTTAAGGCAGGAATTCCTGGAGCAGTTAGACTTTCACTTTTCCACTTGGTTTTAGATGTGAGAGTTTGGGACAAGTTGGCTAATTTCTGTCTGATCAGGCTGCTGTTGTGTCTCTTGTTTAGGAAACCTACATCATTAAATATGCATGTCTCGTCTGTTCACGTGGAAGTGATTAACCACTGGAATTTACCAGCTCAGATGTGTTTTGACAAGATTTTTTTTTCATTTGGTGGACATTTAAAACATGTTGCACATATCTCTGTTAGGGGGTGACTCTGAAATCATGTACATATCAAGTTTTTGTTGTTTCTGGTCTTTTATCTGCACCTCCTGTGTGCCCCCATATGTGTCATCATGTTTACTGTTATTCTTTACGTGTCAGTGTTGTGTCTTTTGGTCATTACTTAAAGTTTTGGATTGAAGATGCACTTCCTGCTTTTGTTCCATTCCCTCATTAGTTCTACCTGGGTTTGATGGGTTTCACCTGTGTCTCTTTACCACCTGTGTCTCATCTAATAGGAACTTGTATGTACAGTGTCTTTCCCCTGGTTAGTTTGTGCTCCATGAGTTCTTGTAGCACTGATCATGCTTTAGTTTGGTTTTTCTGTTTTAGACATGACCAGAGAAAGGCTGGCATCCTCCTGTCTTTTCATGTAATGCTATCAAAAAAATTGGCTATTTTGTAGGTGTATGGGGAAGCCCATGAAGGGAGTTAATTCACAAGTAGCAGGGTAGCTAGAATGGGCATTCATGTTGTTTTGGGAAAATATCTGCATATGGTTGCTTTCAGTCTCTCAGATAAAATTGGGTGGAGTGCAGGTCCTGAAACAATAACAAACAGGAGATTTATTGGCACTGGCTGCAGCTCTGTTTACATAAAGCACCCTCATGCTGGAGCTGATAGAAGCCTGGACATCAGCAGAGTTCCCCACAAACACGCACACAGATGTGAACAACCCCCCCCCCCCCCCCACTGTGAAAAAACGGTGTGAAAAA